>JBBPKN010000182.1:0-60351 GCA_038089275.1 Pulveroboletus cf. rosaemariae | reverse complement strand
AGGAAGTGAGATTGGAGGAACTACAGAGTTGTATCAGAATGGTACAGAGTTAGCATAGGTAAAGTTGGAAACAATTATTAGGTAGGAAAAGATGGAGATAAATGGAACTAGAAAATATGCAGCTTAAAGCATGAAAGCAACTGGAGTGGCACTTGAGACATAGCAGAGTTGACCTGTTAGCATGGGATGTGACAGTATTCCCCTCTTAAGGCCTGAACCCCTGAAGGCAGTGAAGCATGTGTTTTTGATAAATAAGTAAGTGGAGTGGGCATTGGGGTTTAGCTGGCCAGAAAACCATAAAAGCAAATACCACCCCAGAGACTTTCACACTAGTTCCTCTCATTATGTCTTTATTCACCAACATTCACACCTGGTCTAATAAGCATCTGGAGGAGTGCATTGAAGATGAAGAGGAGCTTGGCAATGCAAAGTATGCCAAGTGAAAGCAGTGGGAAAAAGTAAGGAGAGAGGAGGAGACTCAGAAGAAAGTGGAGGAAGCCTGGAAAGCAGTGGTGGTGGTCCAGAAATGGGTGAGTACTGGAAATGTGATCAGAGCCTAGCACTCAAAACTGGCTTAGGTGGAGGAACTTTGCCAAGCCCAGGTGGGGTCAAGTAGCAGCAATGGCAAGAGGAGAGCAGAAGAGGGACCAGGGTGCCAGAGGTGTGACAACCAGGGACTGGAGTGCCAGGTGGGCCTGGGCAAGTCAACATCATGCCTTGCCTGTATAGAGGCAAAGATGAGGTGTGACTGCTCTGACCAGGAAAAGCCAGAGAGGAAGCAGAAACAGAAGGTGGGAGAGGAAGAGGTGCCCAATAGCAGGGTAGACTCAGAGGAGATAGAGGAGAGTCTTCAGCAGGTGGCTGAGGGCTGTTGCCTAATGGAGGCATTGATAAGGGAGGTGGGTGGAAAGGTACAGTGAAAGGCAAAATACAAAAACTGGCTGCTGGGATGGCTGATTGATGCATTGGGAAAGGCATGGGTGGAGGAGACCAGAGAAGCCAGGAGTTTGGGGAGCAAAAACAGAAAGGTTGACAAGGTGGCAGTGGAGCTGTCAGAACTTTGCATGAAGGTTGGTGAAATTTCAGTGGTAGATAAGGAGATCAAAAAGGCAATCTTAGAGTAGATAGAGGATCTCTGTTATGGTGTCGATCTCTGAATGACCTGTCCTAACCCTAAACAGTCTGCCTTGAGAGGGTGTGTCAGTTTCATTGTCAGATTTAATTGGAATAGAGTAAAGAATGATATGGTGGACTCAGGGTAGCAAAGCCTGAGGAGCCATCACAATGTTAGGAGGGAAAATGCCTGTATTGTCAAGGCACTAGACGATGTACAAGATAACAAAGTGTTCACTGTATGAACAAAGTGGTTAAGGCTGGGAAGCTGAAATCAAGGAACTACCTGCTATTTATACTAAGTTCAGATGCGCACAGACCACCTCCAGGGCATAGGGAAATACTAAATATAGTAATAGGGCATAGGGCATGCTTATTGAGAATATGACCAATGGGTCATGTGGATAAGGTGTGTAAAATGGAGAGGCTGTGTGGAATGAAAACCAAGGATCTAGGGTGAGCAGAGATTAGACCATGCCCTTAACCATGAGGCTGAGGAGATCCCATCTGGATCTCTGCCACAGATCAGATTCATCAATCTAGATCAGATGTCATCTAGATCTGATTGGGAGATACCTTCATCTGAGATGCTAGATCCAACCCTATAAGCTGTGTCCCAAATCCAAGGGGAACTCTGAATAAACAACTCAACCATATCCTAGGGTTTATCCTTGTTTGGCAATAAAGTCTCACAGTCATGTGCTTGTCATGTGACTCTTCTGCTAGCAAATGTTATGTTTGTAACAATCTTGTGACTAGATCAGTCAGAAGCTTAGATGTAGTGAAATATTCCAGGTTCTTGTGATCAGTGACAACATCCACTGGAGAACCAGAACCTTCAAGGTAATAATGCCAGGTCTTGAATGCAGTGAAAATAGCAAGGAGCTTCTTATCATGGGTATCATAGTTGAGTTCTGGCACAGTAAGCATACATGAATAGAAAGTGACAGGGTAGACCTTATCATCTGGGCACCAGAGTGAGAGGATTCTGGCAATTGCATAGTCTGAGATGTCAGTCTCAATGATGAGAGAAGCATCAGGGACCCAATGGGTCAGAATAGAAGCAGAAGTAAAAGCATCCTTGAGGTACTGGAAAGCAGCATGACAAGAAGTGTCAAAATCCCAACAAGCAGACTTGCAGGTAAGGCAAGTCAGGGGAACAATGATGTCAGAGTAGCCCCAGATAAAGCAGCAGTAGAAATTAGTGAAACTGAGGAAAGACTAGATATCTTGAACTTTGCAAGGCTCAGGCTAATCCAGGGTGGATTGAATCTTTTCAGGGGACATAGTGAGCCCTGAAGGGAAGAGTTGGTATCTAAGATACTCAGTGGAATTGGTATGGAATTTGCATTTCTTGGATTTGGTAAAGAGGCCATGTTTCCAGAGGTGGCAGAGAACTTCTTAGACATGCTTAGTATAAGATGTCTGGTCAGTGGAGAAAATAAGGATATTATCCAAATAAATGATCACTGAAACATCAAGAAGATTGGTGAAGATAGAATTGACAAACTGCTGGAAAGCTGCAGGGCCACTGGTGAGCTCAAATGGCATGACAAGCCACTTGTATGAGCCATAGTGCATATGAAAGGAGGTTTTTCACTCATTACCCTCAGCAATGTGAACTAAATGGTAAGCATGCCTAAGGTTGAGTTTGATATAGATAGTTGTGTAGCTTGGAGTGTCAAGAAGATCAGAGATGCATAGAAGAGAATAGCAGTCTTTCTTTGTGATTTTGTTAAGTCCTTGGAAATCTATACACAACTGGAGGAATCCATTCTTCTTCCAGACAAAGAGGATAGGGGCAATGTAAGTGGATGTGGAGAATCAGATGAAACCAGTAGCTAGATGTTCATCTAGGAAAGTCCTGAGTGCTTCAAGCTCAGAGGGTGACAGAGAATAGATGGTGCCAACAGGTGGTGAGGTGCCTTCTTCCAGATTGATCTTCAGATCAAACTTGTGGTAAGGGACAAGAGTAGATGCCTTGCTTTTGCTAAACACATTAGCAAAGTCATGGTATTCCTGAGAAATGCCAGAAAGGTTGCCTGGAGGAGGGGCAATGAAAGTGGAACAGAGATGACTCTCCAAGGGTTGGGGCTGCAGGTAGAAAGAAACTGAGTTATCAAGGTTACAGGCATGTGCAAATGCTGATGAGCTGAGTAGCTCAATCAACAGAGGTTTGGGGTCAGGGGAACACAGTGAATTGGGTTCAGAGTCAGCTTGGGTCAGAGAAACCAGAGGCTAGGGAGGTGAGCTCAGGGGTATTGACATGTTTGATTCAAATAATCAGAATGAGATATGACTTGATATCCAGTTAATCAACAGATTGTAGTGGGCAAGCCAGTTGTGTCCTAGAACAAGAGAACTAGATCCATTTAACAGAGTGACATAGAATGTCATTGGAGTGATATCACTGGTTTCAAAACAAACAAAAAGATTAATGGCATTTATAATCATAGAATTGAAAGAGCCATTAAAAAGTCAGAGCTGCAATAAAGGAACAGAATAAGTCAGAAGATTGTAAATACTGACTAACTTGATGTCTATAAAGCAATCTAAAGAACCAGAGTCAATCAGGGTGGAAAGCAGAGGAATTTCATGTGAAACAAGGGTAACAAGAGGCATAAGGGAAGCATTATCTAAAAGAACAGATGTGTTAAGTCTAACCTCCAGTAAAACACAGGAAGGATCAATGCAACCTCCAGTCTGTGCAGAGTCACAGAGGCTGTGGACTATTTTTTTGCCTCTGAGACAGAGGCCTTTGATTTGGTTTTTGGAGTGGAGATTTTGGCAGCATGAGCTTTGGCCACCTTGGAGGAAGACTTGGGGCAGTCCTTTGCTATATGCCCCACAATACCACAGAACAAACAGAGGTGATTCTACAGTCAATGCTTGTGTTCTTCAGTAGTGAGCTTACCATCCTTATCAAGCTTGGATGATAAGTCCTGTTTCTGGGGAACAGATGACTTGGAGGAGCTGGAGAAAGTAGCTGACTTGTTCCTTGATTTATTAGGACCAAAGGTCAAAGCAGAGGATATGTAGGGTTTATCAGATGATTTGAATGGATGAGATGACTTCCCTTGTCAGCTGATTTCAGATTTGCACTCCCAGTAACAAGTGTCAATGGTCTGAGCCAGCTGGCACAGCTTAATGAGTGTTGGAGGCTTGCCAACATGGGAAAGGTCATCTTTGATGTGGTCTGGGAGACCATTATAGAAGTAGTGGCAGAGGGCACCTTCTCCATAACCCTGGACTTGAGATGCAATTCTGTTGAACTCAACTACATATTTGTTGATTTATTGACCATCCTTCATAGTCAACTGGTCTAGCTGGTGCTCTGCATCTCTGACCAGGTCATGGAGTCCAAAGTTGATCTGGAGTTCCTGAATGAACTCCTTATAATTGTCTATCCACAAGGGGCAGAAGTCAGGATCTTTAGTAAGGAGGAGGTTAGGCTCAAACCATTCCAATGCCATGCCCTTAAGGTAGGACTGAGCATAAGTGACCTTGGCTTGGTTATTGGCAAAGGCTTTGAGATGATCCTGGAAGTTTAATTTGCATTGCACCAGAAAAATGCAGAGCTTCCAGGGATTAGTTCCATCAAACTGGTCCAGTTTATGTACTTTAGTATACTGCAATGTTTCAGGGGTACAATGGAAAGAGCAAACTAATCCATGAATGGTGCTAGTGAGATCAGTGATAGTATCATGGTGAATGGAAATAGGTTCTGGGTCTAGAAAAGATTTGGGGTCATCCTCCAGAATATCAGAATACCCATCAGAGGGATCATCTCTGGGTTCATCTAGTACTCCTGGCTGGGCACCATGGTTGTCAGGGGTGTGGGGAGGTTGAGGAATCTTGGAACCATCAGGGACTTCATCAACTGGAGCACTAGATGTGAATAAGTGGGAGGGAGCAGGAGCCTGTGAGGCCAAGTCTGGGGCATAGCAGGCAGAGAAACTCTTGAACTAATCTAGAACAGCATGAGAGCAAGCTCTAGCTACACAGATAGACATGATAGTAGTACCAGCACAAGCAGGAGTTTAAATATACTGTTATAAAGTTACAATATACTCCAGGGATACTCCAGATAATTCTGGAGTGAACAGTTGGCTTCACCTTATGTGGTATGCCCTTATGCTAGTACCAGGTGCCCTGATTTATGGAGGGGTTGGAAACTATCAGAGGTCCAGAATAGATTGTAGGGCTTTTCCAAACAAGAGGTACAACATCAAGTCATGGAGTAAGTTGTGAGACTTGAGATAGGGCATGATGTCAAGTTGTGAGGCAGGAAAGGGTCTGAGGGGATTGTAACATTGTGTTATGATTGATATTCAAACTGAAGTACAAGATATAGAGCTTCAGTACTTATACCTCAGGGAGGCAGATTATCTAAGGAGGAAATGGAGATGTGAAAGGAGTTGTCTCATAAGCAAAGCAGGTGCCAATTCATTCTGGATATAAATGGAGATGTCAGAGAAGACAACATTGAATAATGTCAAACTGAAACTAAATAATGACAAGGAGAAGCAAGGCACAAAGAAACAGGAACAGGAAGTGAGGTTGGAGAAACTATGGAGTTGTATTAGAATGGTATGGAGTTAGCATAGGTAAAGTTGGAAACAATCATTAGGTAGGAAAAGACAGAGATAAAGGGAACTAGGAAATACACATCTTAAAGTGTGAAAGCAACTGGAGTGGCACTGGAGACATAGTGAAGTTGGCCCATTGGCATGAGATGTGACACTTTCCATCTCCCCAGAAAGCTCACTATTCCATCATGACTGCACTATAATTACTCTTTCTTTTCCTACTTGCAGTTGATTGAGCTTTGTTTTAGTTCCTTATGGGTACCTGCTTGGATTTCCTCTGTATGGTACTATATTGTTTTATTGATGTGCCATCTCCCTATAACCCCTTTGCCATTGGCACTCTCTGTCCCCTTTTGGGAAACCTGTTTCACAGAATTCTCTCCACACCTCTTCATTCTCTCTGACTCCTGCCTGGGAATTTGTTGCTTTTTAGGCATTGTTTCCTGATAACTTCATTCCTGCTCATGGATCTTTCCTTACTTTTTCTTCTGTGTCATCTTGGAATCTGTCCTTCTATCTTCCCTGGGAATTCTTCTTCCTGGAAGACATTCTGCTCTTCTGCATCTTCTGGGAATCCTGCCCATTTCCTCTGGATATTCTTTTCCCTGGAGATGATTCTGCTCTTCTGTATCTTCTGAGAATGCTGCTTATTTTTTTGGAACCTTTTTTGAACCCCTCCATTGTTTTGCCCTGGGAATCCCTTGATCTTCTGGCCTTGTTCTGATGACTATGTTACTCTTTGCCTTCAGTTCCCAATCTGTCATCCAGGAACCTGTCCTTTTGTTTTCCTAGGTTTTTCCTTCTCCTTTAGAGATTTTTCTGCTTTTTCTGTGTCCCCTGGGAACTCCCTGTTTCTGTGTCCATCCTTTTGGTTGGCCTTTACTTCCAGCCTCCCTTTCATCTCTCCAGGTACTTCTGGATACCTTCTGCTTCACACTTTGCACTGCCTCTGGCTTGTTTATTTTCTGTCTCCTAGTTAATAATGGGATATCAACCTTGAGAAGGGGATAGTGTCTAGTGATAACATCTAGTGACCACACTAGTAACTGCTGATCACACCTAGCAATCTGCAACCTACCAGTTATCTAGCACTTGTGCCCTTTCCTCAGTTCCATTACTTGCCCCTCCAACCTTCCTCTGTTTCATCTTCAATCTCTTCTGCCATAGTGCCCAGCCCACCTGGTCAACTGTCTACCTCTTCATGCAATGACCAGATGTGCCCTGTGCCAATTGCCCTCTTTAACTACCCTTACCACTCATACAGTGACTGACACCTACCTATATCAACTGCACCCATCTCTGATCATTTCTAATTGCCTCCATCCCTCTCCTGAGTAGCTTATCTCCCTCCCCTTGCTGCAGCACATGAATGATGTGCAATTCAATTGGTATACATGTTCATTTGTGGTATATAGGAGGTAAGGCCAGCAAGCAACCCTTAGTGCAACATCCACTCCTCCAGGTCCTCTCTGACTGCCACTCCACTGTCCTTCCACTCTGCCTTAGCCTCAAGGTCAACAGGGACAACCCTTGGTCCCCCTGCCACAATGTACCCAGCCCAATGACCCTCTGCCAGCTTAATCTGGACTAGGTCATGAAGAAGCTTGTTCTGCTTCTTTATTTCTTGGCAAAGGCAACCACCAACCTTACAAATGGTGTCTGCAACCAGGCAGTCCCCTACAGGCTCTGATTCCCCACCTCCCTCAGCTGCTGAACCCCTGGATTGTGCCCACTCCACCCCTCTGGCTACTTCTCCTGTGCCTCTGGTCCCAGACTCCTGTTCTCCTAATGATTATATAGCATCTATCCAATCTAGAATCATATGGCTGGCTATTCTTCTCCTTATATGCTTCAGATGTTTGGCCTTCATCAGGCCTACTCCATCATGGGAACAAGGAGCTAGCTGTTCATCAGACCAGTATTGGAGCTTGCCAAATAAGGACATTAGAAATGGGATATGTCTTTGACATTTCTGCCCCTACCTGCTTTATCAGAATCTGACCCAACTCTGATTTAGCTCCAACCCCTAGCTACACAATAAACTGTCTCACTGGCAATTAGTGTGTTTTGGTTCCCTTTGGAGATAGAAAACCTTCCTTAACTCTGTTCCTTTCCACCCTAGATCCAACCCTTCCAACATTTGTTTTAGATATTTTGTTTGACTATTGGGCTCTAGTCTAATTTCTGATCTTCTCTCTAGTAGTCTTTCCAAAGCCCTGTGTCTCTTCACTTCTGCCCCCTTCATTTCTTTTCAGTTTCTCTGACTCTATGTCAGAAATGACCATTTTGACATTAGTCTCTAATCTTGTTTCTCTAGGGAATTCAGTTAATTCTTCCATTCCCTTTGTGGTTATTCTTTTGTTCTCCTTATCACCCCATGACTGCCCAAGGCACCACTTGCCTAGTCATGAGATTTCATCTTAATAGGTTATTGTAATTTGCAGAAACCTTACTTTCTGGGATTACTCCACATTTGCTCCAAACTTGTTCACTTAAGGTTCATGAGGCCTTCACTTAAGTAATCATTGATGCCTCTTTTTTGTATTCTAACTCCCAGCCCCCCAAGCCATTTCTGAACCCTGACCTCTGTTACAAAGATGAACTAGAGTAACTACTACTCTACTCTAGTACCATTATATTCTTGTTTTTTTCTCTTCCTACTCCCTTCTGGACCTCCATCCTGAGTTCTGCCACCTCTTCTGCCACCTTGTTCTCTTTGCCATCCTCCAGCCCACTCTCTGCATCTTCTCTGCTCACCCTTCATGCAGGATCAAGGATGTTAAACAGCTGCACTAGCAGCTGTTTTTTCCTTCTTATTTCCCATACCATTCTACTCCCCACCTCCTGTATGGTTGCCACCTGCTCAGCACTGCCCTCTGCTTCTTCTGAGCATGCCCTCTTTTCAGGCTGCTCCTCCTCTGCATTCCTCCATTGCCACTTCCATACCAGCTTCTCTTTCCCTAGATGCTCACATCTTGCCTTGGCCTTTTGACAGGCCAAGCATGATATGAACTTCCCCATACCCATCTCACACTCCATTCCCCTATCCTTGCATCTCCAGCACACCAGTGCCTCCTCTACCCTCTGCTTCCCCTTGTTGTTGCTAGGCCCCACTTGGGCCTGCACTTGTGCCACCTGATGGTTTTCAGCCACCTTGCTCTTAGGTGAATGACTGTGGTACTCACCTTTTCTTGGACAGCCACCTCTGCCACCCACTGGGCCCTCTCAGCCTCCTTGGCCTGCCTTTGGGTAGCCTTCTCCACAATCTTCTGGGCCTCCTCCACCCTTCTCTGCTCTTCTTTTTTCCTTGCCTTTGTGCATCTCTTGCACTCAGTGTATTTGGTATTGCTCAATGTCTTATTGTTGTTGGCACATTCTGCAATATGTTCCTTAGCCCATGTTATGATATCATTGAATGCAGCCATGTTGTTGTAATAAAGAAAAGACAAGTTACCATGAAGTCTCCATTTTTATTCATGAGCAAGCTGAGAAACTCTGCTTTTTCACCCCATTGTCACTAAACAAGGTCATGTGCTTGTTACCTCCACAACCCTCCACTCTACCTCTCTGATGTTACTAAACACATGATCATGTGCCCATCACCACACTATTTCAGATCACATGTTCATACCTTCCATATTCTGGGCCAATGGCCTTCAAGAGTTTAGGCCTAAGGGGGGGATACTATCATATCCTGTATCTCTGACCCAATTCCAACCCAATTTCAACCCAATCCTGACCTGGCTTATGACTGGTTCTCATATCCAGTAAGCTACTCTAGCCCTCTGACTCTCCTCCAGGCAACTCTGGCCCTTTGTCACCCTTTCAGTCCACCCCAGTTACACATATGTGCTTCCTGCTCCTCCATCAGTATATGCTTCCCTGGCCCTCTGCTCCCACTTCACCCAATTCTGTTTTCAGTTCTATCTCTATTCCAGTTAAGTACTACCTTGGTTCCATTTCATTATCTTTGGACTATTCCAGTATAACTCCATTACCATTCCCACTCTCAGTTACTGTTACCATTATTGTTTCTATTCCTGTTCCATTCCTGTTCCATATTTTCTCTTGTTTTATCCTGTTACCCTTTAGTTTCTGAAATGCAACTAGATGATATGTTGACCTAAAACACCTAAACCTTGGTGTATGCTTCCTAAAAATCCTAAGTAGTAGCTTTGGACTAGAGCCACAAGAACTAGGCAAGAGTTAAGAGAAAAGACAAGAGCCAAGGGACTTGTAGAACTGGAAGATTCAAGTGCACAAGACTAGGAAAACCCAGACTTGAGCTGACCTCCTTATATATTGATACAGTATGCACACAGACCATGTAAATGGTGCTGGCCCTAAATAATGTACAGTAAGCAAACCAATAGCATAAAAAGAGTGGGGACCTAGAAATTCAGCAAGCAACAATAAGACATGACATTAGAGTCTAGATTGCTCTAGATTTGTGACATGTAAAGATGTAAAATGTGAAGATGTGAAGATGTGAAAGTGTCATGTGATGTGACAATGTGAAGAGCTACAGTGGTGAGAAGAAAATGCCAAAAAGTAAAAAATAAAAAAGTACATTATAACAGTTTCAGTCTAACATGATTGGACATTGTTTTCCCTAACATCTCCATTTATTTCTTAGATATTTAGACATTTGCTTCACTTCTGAGATTTCACCTGTCTCACTTTGCTAACACTTCTAGATAGTCTGCCTCTCTAAGATATAAGTACTGTAGTCTTGTATCTTGTACCTCAGTATAAATATTGACATAAACACCCTCTTGTCATTGTCCTCACTCTGATTGAGCCCTTAAGCTCACTCTGACCCTCTGAGTTACTCCAGAGAATCTTCAGAGCCAAGTAATATCCTTGAAGGAATTGTAAGATCCCACCCCCATGACTAGGCTTGACTCTCCTCATCCTGCCTGTCTCTCTTGTTAAGCACCAAGATAGTCCTTTTCCCTATCTCTGACATCTATGTAAATCAGGACACCAGAAAGTGCAAGGGCACACCACATAAGGTAAAGCTGAGTCCCATTTGATCAATGAAACCCTTCCTAGATCCCTCCAGAGCCCTCCAGAGTCTCTGGAGTTATGACCTTTCCTCAGATTCATGCACCAATAAGGTGCTGGAACCTGACCTTTGTCCTCTAGCAACAAGGGTTTCATTCAGAAAGGAACTGGGTATAAGTTTTAACAGTCCTCCACAGTCCAATGCTGGTACTTCAAAGCAAAGATCAACCTGCTTTTTCTATGAATAGCAGAAAGAAAAGGTTTTTTCTTTTTTACCATAGCTTTTAAAAAAGCTTTCTTGAGGATATTTCTGACTGTTTGTGGGCAGACAGGAGTACTGACAATAGAATTGATGAAATGAGTGGCCTGAATTGCATTACTGGCCTTTCCAGTAAGAATTTGTTAAACAATAGCATGCTTATTGATAGAAGAAAGTTTTGAAAAACAACTATTATAATGATTTTCCTTCTCTGATTGAATTTCCTAAAGGACCCTAGCCACAGTAGACTTCCCTAGACCAGTTTGAGATGCAATTTTCCTACAGGAAAGATCAAGAGAGGCAAGAGAGATAATATTATCTCTTTAAGCAGCAGAAAGATGTTTTTAAAGCATTGTCTTAGTGCTGAACTGATAAATGCTTTTAAGGCCTGAGGGTACTCAATACTGCTGCTAAATGAAGGCTTTGGGCTAGATCCAACAGAACTAGGCAAGAGAGAATAGAGACAAGAGGCTTGGACTTGTGAAAGCAGAGAGCTCAAGTGCACAAGACTGGGAATTGACCAGTTTAGCACCTCTCCTTTATACATGCTACAGAATTGTGCACAGATCATGTAAGATGGACTGACCCTAAAGTATTGTACAGTAAGCCAACCAATGGCAATAAAGGAGTAGGAATCTAGAAATACATGTGGTGAATACAAGGGAAATAATGTAAGAGTCTAGAGCAGTCTAGACTTGTGATAATGTGAAATGTGAAGAGTCAGTAGAGTATTAGAAGTACAGTGAAAATGAAGTAAAAATTATAATACTACCCCATTTTTAGCTCTTGTATTCCAGATAAGAGGTAGAGAGTGCAATAGAGGAGATGAAATTTTCATATGGGCAAAATTGAGCTTTGAAAGCTTTCAAAGAGATAGCCATCATTCTTCTGGGCACAGAAGGATTTTAACAATGAAACTCTTTAATGATTTGCAGAGCATTCTGTAAATAATCACTAGACTTCCAACTACAATCTATTTTGTTATAACTTTTCCAATAAACTAAATACTTCAATTTTTCTTTTTGTAACCATGAATCAACTATGTGCAAGACTTCCCATTCAGATTCCTGATCTTTTGTGACATGAATGGGATTAGAACAAATAATTGGTTGAGAGGAAAATGAATTGCAAAATGGTTTGATCTGAGAGACATTAACAATAGGATGAATTTTAATTTCTTTTGGCAAAAGCAATTTGATGGCATTGGGTATGATATCCAGAATTGTATAAGAACTAATTCATTTTTGTGACAACTTCCACAAGGGATAAGGAAGCTTTAGATGTTCTGTGAATAACCACACCTTTTGCCCAATCTAATAACTAGGTGCATCAGACCATTTCTTTTCTGCTTGTTTTTTTATTCTTTCCTATGCCTGTGCCATTGTCTGTTGTGTAGACTAATGTGTAGCTTGTAGATCTTTTGCAAATGCATGAGAGGGTTTATCCTGGGTAAAACCTAATTGTGGGCAGTATCATTTTGTTACCACAAAAGAAGTATTTTGGATGGCAGATAATAATGCATTATTATGTGAGAATTCTGCCATCTTGATCCATTCAGCCCATTGATCTTGCTTTTTGACTATGAAGAGCCTTAGATATTGCTCTAATTCTCTGTTAATTCTCTTCATGTTTATTTAAGGATAAAAGGAAGTAGAAATTTTTTGTGAAATTCCTAAAGATGAACAGAGGTTGCTGGTGAAAGCAGAAGCAAATTGGGGACCTCTGTTGGAAACTATGGATGTGGGAAGTCCATGATGACACCACATATGATCTCTAAATAGTTTAGCTAAATCTGAAGAGAAGGTCTTTGAAGAGGAACATGGAATAAATTCTACCTCTTTAGAAAACTGATTTACTACTACTAAAATTGCATTAAAATTGTTTGATAATGAAAGTCCTGTGATAAAGTCTGTGGAAATATCCTTCCATGGTTCAGAAGGTATTGGAAGTGAAATAAGCTTGCCTGCTGGTGCTTTTTGTGAACCCTTCATAAGAGAGCACACTTGATAGGATTTGATATAAGTAAAAGCATCTTTTGCCATAGATGGCCAATAAAAATATCTTCTTAACATATGTAATGTTCTTTGTTGTCCTCCATGTCCTGCAATAGGAGAATTATGACAAAGTCTTAATGCCTCCATTTATAATTCTTCTGGAATAAATATTGTATTTGTTTCTTGATGAATCAAGTATTCTTCATCTGCATTATAACACAACCCTGGTAAATCATTGTCCAAGAGAGAAGTTGTGGCAGCAATGACATCCAAGAGGAAGGTATTCAGAAGAAGAGCAGCTTATAAAGGGAGGGAAGTGAAGCAAGAGGGTGGGAGAATGACAACCTGTTAATTAGGTTCATGATCAATTGAACCATGATTGACTTGTTGAGATAAGGCATTAGCACAATCATTTGTTATGGTGGCAATATGGCACTCCATGCAGATAAGCTTCTAACTAACTCAGTATGGCCTTGGAGTTGTGCTGGTATCAATGTCAGTTTTAATATAAAGAATGAGAGATGAGATGGTAAATGCCTGACCCTAAATATGGCACAGGACTTGGAAGAGGAAGATACTTAGAGTAGCTAGGCCTAAGAAGCAGGTTCAAACTCTGGTTGCTTATTGAGATAACTAGATGTCTAAACAAACAAGTGCTTAAAGCTGGGAAGCTAAGAGCTACATGGATAGCCTATTTATACTATTTAGGATGGTGCACAGACCATCAAGCATACCAGAGATAAATATTAAAAAAATAACTGGGCATAGGGCAAGGATAAAGAGTATGACTAACAAGCCATGTGTATCAAGGATCTAAATGGAAGAGAAGTAATGAAATGAAAGAGAAAACTGCAGGGTCAATGGATATGAGTACAGTACCTTAGCCTTGAAACTAAGAAGATTCCATCTGGATCTCTGCTACAGATTAGATTTATCAATCTAGATTCAGATCTAAGATCTAAAATCAGATATCATTTAAATTTGATTGGAAGATATTATCATCTAAGATCTGCTAACTAATCCTGTGCTAACCCTTTAGTCAAGGAATACTCTAATAAGACTAACCATAGCCTAGGGTTTGTCTCAATCTGGCATAGGAGTCTCATGATTACATGCTTGTTATGTGACTCTTTGTGCATCTGAACTGTTCATTCATAATATTATTAGATGTGCCTGGTTTATAAACAATGGTGAACCTATATTCTATTAAGATTTCCATCCAATGGGCTTGATGACTAAATAAATCTTGGAATTATTTCCAATGTTCTAATGCTTGATAATCTGTCCAGATTTCAAAGTGAACACAATCAATGAGAAGATGACACCATTCTTTAAGAGCTTGAATGATAGTGAGCAATTCCTTGTTGTAGATAGGATAATTATGTTTGGCAG
The DNA here is from genome assembly GCA_038089275.1 of Pulveroboletus cf. rosaemariae. Classification (NCBI taxonomy): domain Eukaryota; kingdom Fungi; phylum Basidiomycota; class Agaricomycetes; order Boletales; family Boletaceae; genus Pulveroboletus; species Pulveroboletus cf. rosaemariae. Next base: position 45,997 of record JBBPKN010000182.1, on the reverse strand, counting down.
AAAATAAGGAGTGGAATAGATAAGCCACTGGTTTCCAGTGACCTTCAACTAAATAAGAGAGAACTGTCCCAGTAGCTATATCACTGGCATTAGTTTCCATATGAACAGATTTAGTGGAATCTGAATAAATCAAGAATAGGGCTGTGCTCATGATATTTTTAAGGGTAATAAACACTTTTTGTTGTGAATGATCCTAAGAGAAAATCTTTTCTTTACACATAAGATTATTGAAAGGATGTGTAATATCAGTAAAGCCTTGGATAAAACACCTATAATAATTTGCTAAGCCCAAAAAGGCTTGCACTTGCTTGAGGGTATGGGAAATAGGCCAATCTTGAATGGTTTGAACCTTGTTCATCTGCATTTCCACCCCATCTTTAGACATGACCATTCCTAAATAGTCTACTTTTTCTTGAATAAAATAACATTTCAATGGTTTCAAGAATAAGTCATTATTCATAAGCCACTGTAATACCTGTGAAACTAATACTGCATGCTCTTCTTTATTCTTTCCTTTAGAAAATATGATGATATCATCAATGTATATCATGATGAAAGACCATAAGTTATGAAAAAGATTGTTAACCATTGTTTGAACAGTGCCAGGACTATTGCACATTCCAAAATACATTACCATTGGCTCATATGCACCTATAGAGGTGGTAAATTCCCCATTCCATTCATCTCCAGCTCTTATTCATATGTTGTTATAATCTCTTCAAAGATCTAGAGTTGTAAATAAATTAGCTCCTTTTAAGCAATCTATTAATGTTGAAATTAGTGGAAGAGGGTAGTTATTCTTGATTGTCCAATCATTGAGATATCTGTAATCAATTGCCATATGTTAATGCCCATCTTTTTTACTGATAAAAAACACTGGTGAGATTTGCAGAAATTTGAATAATTGAATGTATTCTTTCTTGTTTTTTTTTTCATGAAATCTCTAACTTCTGTTACTTCAGAGTCAGATAAAGGAATTACTCAACCTTTCTTTGGGATAAATCCTTCTTTTAGCTTGACAGCATGATCCCATGGTTTGCATGTCAGTATTCTTTCTAATTGTTTCTGTGAAAATATTTTTAAAAACCCCCAAAATTCTTTTGGAATCTGCTTCTTTAGGTCTTCCAATTCAGATACTACTTCTTGAGTAGTAATCTTGACTTTCTGAAAGGAAATCTTATTTTGCCAATCAATTATAGGATTGTACTACTTGAACCAATTATATCCTATAATAATGTCAGTGGTTTCTAATATAAATATCAATGCTTCTATTTCTTTGTTGTGCCTATAATCTATTGCATCAATAAAACTTATCTGCAAAGATACCTTAAATTGTAGTCTTTCCCCTACTTCTTTAGTTCCATTTGCATTTATTACTGCTACTTTTTAATGTAATAGAACCTGTGTTAACTTATATCTTTCAACTAACCATTTGTCAATAAAGGTAATAACTGCTCCTATATCTAATAAAGCCATCAGTATATCCATTTTTACCCATTTCTTTTTTTTTCTAATACTTGTGTTTCCAATAAAAATTTGTCTCTTCCTTCCAATAAATTGAGGGTTTTTTTTATATCTGTAAATGGTAAGCTGTGTATAGATAAAATTGAAGATTTTTCTTTTTCTTTTTGTGAGAAATTAAGCACCAGATTATAACTCCTGGCCAAGCTCTTTCAAGACTCCTCTTGAATAATGGAAACTATATTCATAGATGTACAATTGTTAAATAAGGTAGCTCCAGACATAGGATGAAATAAAAAGGAACTTCTGCTATCTCAAACATCAGAAATTCTTACTCTTTTAAATTCTTTGCTTTATTTGCAAAGATATCTTGCCAGTATGCCCTGGCTGCTTCATTATACATACTTTCCTCTGAAACTTCTTCTATCCCTAAGGCATTTTCTTTTTCCCTTTCAGCTTCCACTGCTAGAGTTCTTATATCTATATAAGGAGCTTCATAAGTATTTAGCTTCCCTGGAACTTCTTCAAAATCTCCAAAGATCAATATCTGCCTTTGGAATATGGCCCTATTATTTGTTGCCAGGGTACCAGCACCTTGCTGGTATGGAAAAGTAAAAGGAAGGTTTATCCTACAGTTTTTTGCTATATGCCCCTTTTTGTGGCACTTCCAACACTTCTGTCCTGCCATATTTGTCTGCATATCTACCTTCATGGATGCACCTCTACCTGGTTGTGTTCCTGTGGCTATGAAATGAGGAGGGGGTTGCCAGAGAAATCTAGGACTGAAATGATTATTGAAGTTGGTAGGAGAGTACTGAAATCATTGAGAAGAATAACCTCTAGAACTAGAAAACCTAGGTGCAGGAGCATTTTGCTCAACTGCCATGTGCTTGTATGTGCAACCTATGGTTCTAAATTATTCTGTAAGTCCAAAGAAAGTCTCCTTCAAACCTTGTAGTACTGCTTGTTGATATATGTGATACTAAATTTGTTCCCTAAGCAGCTTTAAAGCATGTTCAGTGGAGATCTCTGAATCTTTCCTAAGGATTTCAAATTCCTGCAAGAAATTATCTATCCTTCCCATATACCTTAACCCTTCAATCTTCTTCAGGGCTTTATGCACCAATTTGTCAATGTGAAAGTAACTCTTAATAATGTGAGTTAGTTCTCCCCATTCTGGCCACACATTCTTTTCCAGGCATTTCTCCAATGTTACCTGGGCAAATCCAGCTGCCTATCCTTCCAATCTTGACAACACTGCTGCTACCATCACTCTATTATTCTTCTAGGGCTGCTCTTGATGCCAGACCCTGATCTTTGCCCACCATAGGTACCATTTTCTTCTATCTCCATCCCATTTCCCAGAATCTGCTACCTTTCTTCCTACTTTCCCTCTCAACTCCTTCAACAATTCTGCAACTCCTGCATTATCTTCAGACATCTTGGCCTGTTGTTACTAAAAAGGTTCTAATGTTATTGGCTTGAATAGTCTGCTTGACCACCTATGTGACCTTGAACTCTGTGGGTCCTGGGTTAAAATCAAGACTATGGGTCAGATATACTTGAGTTTCTGAACATCTGGGCTGGAATCCCCTTCCTTTTCTTCCCTAACTCCATACTCTTCTTCTTCTGAGTACAACATATTTACTTAGAGGTCAAAGAATAAGGGGTGCTCCTTTGATTCTGAAACTCTTCTTTGGAACCTTTAGTACTAATGAGGAATAAAGTGAACAAAGCCTATCTGTTGTTGCTACTTTGCAGTCTCTGGCCTTCTTGACAGCAAAGTCCTGGATTGTCTGACAATCAAAGTTATTAAATCTCTTCTGAAAATTTTCTCTGTGTTCTTCATCTTCTTTGAAGCCAAGAATTGCTTCATTTACTAAGTCAATGAGGGTCTGCTCATGTTCCCAGGGGTAAATGCAACAAAAACTCATATAAGAATATAAAACTTCTGCTGAATGTTATGAATGTAATATTTACTAGCAGAAGAGTCACATGACAAACACATGACCATGAGACTTTATTGCCAAACAAGGACAAACCCTAGAATATGATTGAGTTGTTTATTCAGAGTATTCCCCTGGGGTTTAGACACAGCTTATGTAGTTAAATCTAGCATCTTAGATAACAGGTGCTTTTCTGATCTAATCTCCAATGAATTTGGATCTTGATCTAGATAAGGATCAGATCTGATCATGGCAGATCTCTAGATGGTATCTCCTTGGCCTCATGATTGAGGGCATGATTTAATCACTGCTTACCCTAGATCCTACCCTTCTATTCTACATAGTCTCTCCATTCTACACACCTCTATCACATGGCCCATTGGTCATATTCTCAGTAAGCATGCCCTATGCCCAATTCCTTTATTTAGTATTTCCCTTAACCCTGGAGGTGGTCTGTGCATACCTTAGACTAGTATAAATAGTAGAGTAGTTTCTTGGTTTCAGCTCCCCAGCCTTAACCACTTTGTTATCTTGTATATCATCTAGTGCCTTGCCAATAACAGGCATTTCCTCCTAACATTGTAAGATGGCTCCTCAGGCCTTGCTACCCTGAGTCCATATATCATTCTTCTCCATCTATTCAATCTGAATCCAACAATGAAACCAACACACCCTCTCAAGGCAGACTGTTTAGGGTTAGGACAGGTTGTTTAGAGATTGACACTGTAACACTGGAGCACTAACAGTAACTAGTCTTGCACAAGTAAAGCACTGTCTTAGTGCTGAACTGATAAATGCTTCTGAGGCCTAAGGGTGCTCACTACTGCTGCTGAATAAAGGCTTTGGGCTAGACCCAACAGAACTAGGCAAGAGAGAATGGAGACAAGAGGCTTGGACTTGTAAAAGCAGAAAGCTCAAGTACACAAGACTAGGAATCAACCAGTTCAGCACCTCTTCTTTATGTATGCTACAGAATTGTGCACAGATCATGTAAGATGGACTGGCCCTAAAGTATTGTATAGTAAGTGTTATGGTGTTGATATTACACTAGGCCTGGGTAGGGACAGGCATAGACCTTGCTGTGAGTAAAGTGGAAGAAGTGAACCAAAGGTAAGCTTCAAGACAAGTGAAGGTGACAAACAAAGTGTTGTGCCTAAGTGATACCAGCTACACTCCCAGGGGTGTGCTGAGATCAGATGCTGATGATCCTCTGGTTAAGTGCCAGGACACAAACAGTGGATTCCAAGTACATATGTACAAGGAGTAGTGGAGATGCAAGGACTGTGAGATAATCACAAGGTAGAAGTAGCATAAGGAGAGAGAGCACAAGAAGTATGCTACTTTATAGTACAGTTAATAAGGTTGAAGTGGAGACATGTAGGATAATTATGCTGATGAATGATGAATAAGGTATCTGTGTGGAAATGGATGGAAAGTGATGGAACAATTATGAGTCAGCTGATTAAGAGATAAAAGCCTGGGAAAAGAGCATAATAGTAAAGTGGTCTAAACAGGGCTAGAGCATGAGAAGAGCAGAATCTATTGTGAAAGATGAACAAGAAAGCACCTGAGGTGTGAGAAAAGCAGAAGTTATGATGAAAATAAGAGAAAAAGAGAAAAGAAAAGAGAAAACATAACATTACCCCCCTGCTAGGGGTGAAAGACCCATGACACCTCAAAAGGCATCATAGGAGGGTCTGAAGGAGCCAGTGATGTTGGCCCAGCCAACCTTGTCAATAACATTGTCACAGAAGTCATTGTTGGTGTGATAAGAAGGAGGAGGGGGTGACATAACTGTGGGAGGGCAATGGTAGGAGCCATGAGAGTGGCGGGAGGAGTGGGAGAAGCCATGAGAGAAGGTGCAGGAGGAACTGCAAGAGAAAAAGGAGGAGGAGGAGACAAGTGGGTCAGTGACATGGCACTGAGCTGGGCAGCAAGCCTGAGTATGTCCAGGGTGCCAGCAGAAACAGTAGGGGCACTGGTAGGATGAGCAGTTGATGTGAATGTGGCCCAGACATTGGCAGTGAAAGCAGGCCTCACAAAAGCAAGGGTGGGAGGGAGAAAGGTAACCATTACCATGAAGGCTGGTCCACCAGGCTTCAGTACATTCAAGGGCAGCAAGCTCATCATCATCAAGGGGAGAGAAGGAAGCAGATAAAGTAGTAGGGGTATAACCCCAGGCAGTGGCCAGCTTACACATATATTGGTCAAGATCAGTGAGAAACTCACCCATTTCAAGCTGGTAAGTGAGAGCTTTGATGTTGAAAAGAAGTTTGCAGTGAATAGATGTAATCAGGGCTTGAGCAAGGAAGACCTGAGTGTGAGGGATATGGGCAAGGGCAGAGGCCAAGAGTGGAAGATAGAGGAGTTGCATATATATCTGATAGATGAGCCAGAGCAGAGAAAATATATCAAGGTGTGAGCCAATGGGGATGGCAAGGCATGAGTCCATGATGTATGTCATGACCTGGTGAGAGTAGTCGGAGGAGGGGGTACTCTAACAAAGGGCATGTGCAGAGAGCAGGAGGTTGACACTGAGGATTCCAGCAGATTGAGTATCTATGGCAGGAGGGAAGACTGGAATGGGAGTGACAATGGCAGGACTGATAGAGATAGTAGGGGGTGAAGCTACAAAGTCCTCAGATGCAAGTGCAGAAAGGGGAGAAGAGAAATGAGTATCTGTAAGTAAGGATAGGGAAGAAATAAGTGAAGGCTCAACAGGAGCTTCCTTGATGGGAAGCTGGGATGAGGGTACAAGTGGGGAGTCAAGGGAAGTATTGCAGGAGTGAAAGCTTTGATCAATGGTAAAGGCCATTGCAATTATTGGGAGTGGCAAGTGGTTTTCTTGGTATAGTGAGGAGAAGGAGCAGATGGGGGGAAATGGCAAGGGCAGAGGAGTTTATACTCATCCAAAGCAGACTGGAAATGTTTCAAGTTCCATTCTAATTTCCAGGAATTGTCTTCTGCTGAGTTCCCTTTCCATCAGATCAGGAACTGACAGTTACCCAGGGGACCTCAATGTTTTAATATCTGCTCCAATTCATATTCCTTCTCACCTTCTATAAGATCCAGGGGTGGAGTGGGGAAGTTCTTTCCATGAACATCATTTTCACAATAGGGTGATAACAGTAATGCATGGAATATGGGGTGAATCTTCCATGTGGATGGAAGATGGAGGCAGTAGATGATTAGGGAAAGGACTTCTGTGATGGTAAAGGGTCCTTCCTGTTTTGAAGAGAGTTTCAGGTAAATGACAGCCCATCTCAAATTGTGGGCTTCTAATCACACCTTATCTCCTTTGACAAATGGGGAGAAGATGGAGCAGATACAGGATGCCATGGTTTGATGGGCTAAATCATGTGCAGCAAGTGCTTTATTGCAAGCAGCAAGGAGTGCCTTAGTGCAGTCAGCAATAGCAGGCATCAGTGATTTATCAATGATAGAGGGAAGGGCACAGGGTTTATATCCCATCATGAGATAGAACAGGGATTGCCCAGTGATAGAGTGAGGGTGGCGATTGTGGACAAATTTGGCATGGGTGATGGAATCAGCCCATCCAGTAGGGTTGGAGCCACAGTAGATGCAGAGGTATGTCTCAATCTCCTGGTTTACTTGTTCAGTTTCACCATCAGATTAAGAATGATACATGGTAGAGAGGAATAGATTATACTCAAGGAGTTTCCCAAGCTCCTTAGCAAAGGCTAAGGCAAACTAAGGGCCTTGATCAGAGATGATTTTGTCATAGAGACCATATTGGAGGTAAACTTTGTGAAAAAAGAGGGTGGCAATACCCTTGGCAATAACAGATTTCTTGGTGGGGCAAAGAATTACCCCCTTTGTAAGCCCATGGTTGACCACAACCAGCAAGTCATCAAAGTCAGAGGAAGGAGGAAGATTGGTGATAAGATCACAAGAGATCTGTTGAAAGGGGAAAGTGGTGGTGGAGCAGATGGAAGAGAGAGCAGGATGAGAAGGGTAAGTGTTCACCTTGTTCTGTTGGCAAACGGGGCAGCCAGCAATGTAGTTGTGGACAAAGGTGGTGAGACTGGGCCACCAGAACTTGGTGGAGACAAGCTGCTGGGTTTTGAGATAACTGGGGTGGCTGGCAGAGGGGTGGTCATGACAGCATTGAAGGATGGCACAATGGAGGTTAATGAAGGAAGGAATGAAGACATGATTGCAGTAAGTAAGCAAACCATCAATTTTCTTCCAGTCAGAGGTGTAGGAGTGGAGGAATTTCTCATCCATAGAAGCATTCTGTTTTTGCAGGATAGAAAGGTGAAGGGAATCACCCTGCTGATGTTCCTTAATGTGGGTGGAAAGATTAGCATCAATAAGGTTAACAAAGAGTTTAGGGGGAAGAAGAGTAACTTCCTGATTATCCTGAGAAGTATCAGGACAAAGATCAGGGCAGCAAGAGAGGGCATTAGGCCCAGCAAGAGAGGTACTGGCAACATGGAAAAGTTGTAGATTGAAGTCAGCAATATTGAGAAGCCAATGGGCTTGTCATTGATTAAGCTTTTGAGGGGATTTAAAATAGGTCAGGTTTTTGTGATCAGTGAAAACCTGAATGGGAGTAAAGGAGCCAAGGAGATATTGCCTCCAGGCTTTGAGTGCACGAATAACTGCAAGGAGTTCACAGTCATAAATGTCATAGTTCTGCTTGGCAGCAGAGAATGTCTGGAAGAGATAAGAACAGGGATGTCAATCCCCATTCTTGTCGGTTTGGAGAAGAATACCACCAGATGCATAAGCAGAAGCATCAGTGGCAATGGCAAATGGGTGAGCAAGATCCAGCATTTGCAATACTGGTTGTGATAAAAAGATTTCCTTGAGAGAATTAAAGGCTTTCTGAGTGGCAGAAGACCAGGACCATGTCATGAACTTCTTGGTGAGATCAAGGAGAGGATGGGCAATAGTGGAGTAGTTGGGAATGAATCACCTATAGAAGTTAGCAAAGCCAAGGAAGGAATGGACATCCTTGACTTTGGAAGAAGTGGGCCACTGGGAAATACCAGCAAGCTTAACAGGGTCCATGGCAAGTTCACCAGGACAAACTATCATCCCTAGGTATTTGACCTGGGGAGCAGCAAAGGTGCATTTCTCCAGTTTGAGATGAAGATCAAGTTCCATCATCCATTGGAGGACACAGGAAGTGTGTTTCTGATGGGTGTCAGCATCAGGGAAGGAGATAAGGAGGTCATCCATATAGATAATGAGCCATCCTTCAGCAATCATATCTCAGAACAAATCATTCATGAATTGCTGGAAAGTGGCAGATGAGTTATTCAAACTGAAGAACATCACTGTGGATTCAAAGAGCCCCTTATGTGTAATGAAGGCAGCTTTCCATTGATTTGTGTCATGAATACAGACATTATTGTAGCCCCAACAGACATTGAACTTAGTAAAAAGTTGAGCATCTTGGAGCTTGTTGATGAAATCAGAGATGAGGGGGAGTGAATAGGTGTTACAAACAGTATGTTTGTTGAGGTACCTGTAATCCTGACAGGGGCAGAGTTTGCCATCTTTTTTCTTAACAAAGAAGAAGGACAAAGCTTGGGGGGATTTAAAGGGACAAATCTTCCTGGCCCAAAGGTTCTCTTCAAGGAATGCTTCTATGGCCTGTCACTCAGGGGAGGATAAGGGGTATACCTTATCTATTTTTGGGGCAAATGTGTCCTTTAGATTGATCTCATGATTATAGGGGTGAGAGAGTAGAAGGTTGTCTAGGGTTTTTGGAGTGTTGGAGAATACCAACAAGAACTGAGAGTATTCAGGGAGATGGGTTGTCTTGGGTTTGGCCTTTTCAGCCTCAATGGCAAGCTCAGTGGATGTGGTAAGCTGAGTAATGGTGATCTCTGGGAGATAAGAGAAGCAGTGATCTAAAATCCTGCTAGTGTGGTGGTCATAGAGTGAGTCATTGATTAACTGCTCTGGGGTAACATAGTCCAGATAGCAGACCAGGAGTTCATCATGAGAGATGATGATGTCTTCAAGGAATCCATCAAACTGAGGTTTGTGGACAGAGTTGATGTGATAGGTCATGTTATTGGAGGGAGGATCTGGAATGGTAAGCATGTTTGCCATCCAATCAATAGTGGGGTTTATGGCTTAAAGCCATGGGTGTCCAAGGATAATATTCTCCTTTCTGCATGCAATGACATAGCAGGAGACTGGAAGAACAGATTGTTTAAAGTGGAGAAGGAGATCACAGGTTCACATGATCTTATCCTTCTTATTTTCAGAGTGGTTGACATTCTAAATAACAATCAGTTTATTGAGTTTCTTGGTAGGAAACTGGTTCTTTTTGATGAAGTCCCAGTCTATACAGTTGATCTGTGCTCCACTATCAACAAAAGCATGAGTCACTATGACTTTCTTGGCATGAGAGAAGGGGGAAACTTGAATTGCTATCTTCATAGATTTCTTGGATGTGGATACAAGTACAGGTGCACAAGAGAAGGAGGAAGTACCTTGTGTAGGGGAGGTACTCCATTTTAAAAACCCTGCCTTTCCATCTTCTTCTTTTGTTCTTTCTTTATCACTACTCTTGCCACTCCATCATTGGATTCATCATCACTAATCTCCTCTATCTTCATTGTCAGTTCTTTAGCAGAGACCATCTTGACACAAGGAGTTTCCTTGGTGGTGGTGGCAGGGGAAGAAGAAGCTGGGAAGTTAGGGCAGGCAGTGTTAATATGACCAGGTTTCCAGCATCTGAAACAAAGTTGATTCTTGATGCAGAAGGCCCTTCCTGCCTCAGTGAGGCAGCCTTTCTTTATGGCATCAATATTCATAGCATTCAGATCTTTCTCTGGCTTGGACATAGAAGAGGGGGACATAGGAGTCCAGGTGAATGCATGAGGATTCTTTTGCCATTGTTCTATTGAGCAGGCACACTCCATGATTCCTTGGAAGTGAGCAGCTTTGATGTACCACTCAGCTATGATAGAGGGGATTGTATCTAGGTTGTGGATATGACAAGAGAGGTAGGACACAAGTCCTGTTTCAAAATATCCAATAAGAACATTGTTGTCAGTGATTTTAGTGGTGACAACATGGTTTTGGAATTCAGCAGTGTACTCAGCAAGGGAAGGTGTCCATTCACCTTTCTTTCCCTGCTTCATCTGGATGTTAGCCAACCAGTGAATGGCAGCATTAATCATGTCCTGTTGTTGGAAGACTTTCAGGAACACAGAGGTGAAATGGGAAAACTTTGGTTATAAACAAAAGGATAAATGCAATCTTCTTCTTATTAGAGTCATAGACTGTGCTGTTGACAAAGAGGTAGAACTGGACTGTATCCAGCCAGTTCTCAGCCTTGGATCTATTGCCATCAAAGTGCTCAGGGGCACCAAGATGAAGTTCAGTTGGCTTAGTGGTGGAGGTGGAGGAGCCAAACATGATAACAGGTGGAGAGGGTCAAGAAATGGTAAATGCAGGTCAATGTCAGATGGGAGTAGGAGAGGGAGGTGTCTGGGCTTGGAGAATCTGCAAGGAAGAAGAGAGTTCATAAGCAAGGTCATGGTCTTCTTGTACTTCTTCTTGAGAGGGGACAAGGATATCTACAAGTGCATCTTCTGGTGTGAAAGGATGATCTGGAGAGGAGAGGTTCTCAGGCTCTGAAGTGAACTTGAGGGAATCTAAGGTAGAGGCATGAGGCTTACCCCAGAGGGAATCAAACAGCAAAGGTTGTTTGGGTGAAATGGTGGGAGCAGACTATAGCAATGATAGCTGCAAGTAAATATACTACTTCTTTTGTTATGCTAGGCCTGGGTAGGGACAGGTGTAGACCTTGCTGTGAGTAAAGTGGAAGAAGCAAACCAAAGGTAAGCTTCAAGATGAGTAAAGGTGACAAACAAAGTGTTGTGCCTAAGTGATACCAGCTATACTCCCAGGGGTGTGCTGAGATCAGATGCTGATGATTCTCTGGTTAAGTGCCAGGACACAAACAGCGGATTCCAAGTATGTATGTACAAGAAGTAGTGGAGATGCAAGGACTGTGAGGTGATCACAAGGTAGAAGTAGCATAAGGAGAGAGAGCACAAGAAGTATGCTACTTTATAGTACAGTTAATAAGGTTGAAGTGGAGACATGTAGGATAATTATGCTGATGAATGATGAATAAGGTATCTGTGTGGAAATGGATGGAAAGTGATGGAACAATTATGAGTCAGCTGATTAAGAGATAAAAGCCCAGGCAAAGGGCATAACAGTAGAGTGGTCTAGACAGGGCTAGAGCATGAGAAAAGCAGAATCTATTGTGAAAGATAAACAAGAAAGCATCCAAGGTGCAAGAAGAGCAGAAGTTATGATGAGAGTAAGAGGAAAAGAGAAAAGAAAAGAGGAAACATAACAGTTGATCTCTGAATGACCTGTCCTAACTCTAAATGGTCTGCCTTAAGAGGGTACATCAGTTTCATTGTCAAATTTGAATTGAATAGAATGAAGAGTGGTGTGTGGACTTAGGGTAGCAAGGCCTGAGGAGCCATAGCACAAGTTAGGACTTAAAGGATAGCCTGTATTGAAAGGCAACACTAAGAGGATGATATACAAGATAACAAGTGGTTAAGGCTTGGGAGCTGAAACCAAGGAACTACCTGCTACTTATATTAATCCCAGTCATGCACAGACCATCCAGTGTGTCCAGCACTTTACCATATATAGTAGTAGGGCATAGGGCAAGGGTAAAGGGTATGACCAATGGGCCATGCAGTAAAGGGGTGTATCAGAAAGAGGCTATGTAGAATGAAAGGTCAGGGTTTAGGGTAAGCAGAGATTAAACCATGCCCTCTTTCATAAGGCCAAGGAGATCCCATCTAGAGATCTGCCATGATCAGATCTGACCCTCATCTAGATCTAGATCCAGATTCATCAGAGATATAATTGGGAGACACCTGTCATCTGAGATGCTAGATTCAACCCCATAAGCTATGCCCAAATCCAAGGGGAAACTCTTAATAAACAACTCAACCATATCCTAGGATTTATCCTTGTTTGGCAATAAAGTCTCATGGTCACATGCTTGTCATGTGACTCTTCTGCTAGTGAATGTTACATTTGTAACAGTAAGTCAACCAATGGCAATAAAAAAGCAGGGACCTAGAAATATATGTGGTAAACACAAGACAAATAATGTAAGAGTCTAGAGTAGTCTAGACTTGTGATAATGTGAAATGTGAAGAGGTAAAGAAGTCACTTAATGTAACAATGTGAAGTATCAGCAGAGTATTAGAAATATAGTAAAAATAAAATAAAAATTATAACAGTTTTATATTGGAGATTGTTACAGTGTCAATCTTTGAACAACCCATCCTAACCCTAAATAGTCTGCCTTGATGAGGTGCATCAGTTTTGTTGTTGGATTCAGATTGAATAGAATGAAGAACAGTGTGTGGACTCAGATTAGCAAGGCCTGAGGAGCCATCACCACTAGTCAGGAGGGAAAGAGACTATATTGAAGGAGGTATGGTTTCAGTATAGGAATAACAGGTGATTAAGGCTAGGAAGCCTTAATCAAGGAACTACCTACTATTTATACTATAGCCTAAGATGCACAGACCACCTAGTCTCTTCAGCACATTACCATAAATAGAAGTAGGGCATAGGGTGAGGGTAAAGGGTTATGACCAATGGGCCATGTAGATAAGGGGTGTATCAAGGAAGAGGCTATGTAGAATGGAAGTCAGGGTTCAGGGTAAGCAGAGATCAAACCATGCCCTCAACCATGAGGCCAAGGAGATCCCATCTAGAGATCTGCCACAGATCAGATCTGACTCTCATCTATATTGAGATCCAGATTCATCAGAGATAAGATTAGGAGATGCATCTGTCATCTGAGATACTAGATCCAACCATAAGCTGTGCCCAAACCCAAGGGAAAACTCTAAATAACAACTTAACCATATCCTAGGGTTTATCCTTGTTTGGCAATAAAGTCTCACGGTCACGTGCTTGTCATGTAACTCTTGTGTATCTGAATATTACATTCATAACAGAGATATGGGAATTTATTTGTAATGGTAGGGTTTATATATGCTGCAGGCTAATTAGTGACATAAGAGTGATATAATATATTACTTACATAAGATATATAATTATCTTACAGTACTTCAGGGTCCAATATATGTAATGGGAATTCAAAGTCAAAAAACTGTTCCAATAAGTTGTTATTTTGATATGGTTGCCATGTTACCAAAACATAACCAAATACTTTGATCATTGGACCAATAGAAAGCCAAGAGCAAGTACTGCATCTCATACACTTATAGCCTAGCATGATAATTAGTAGTTATTGATAGCCATTGCATTTAGTGCAAAACATGCAAACATTGGAATAGTTTTTTAAGTCACTATATAAGGTAGCAAGGTAGCAAGGACTGGTCTCCCAGTCTTAGCCACTTGAGCTCTAGCTAGCTTTTTCAAGTATGTAGCAGAGATTCACTCTTATTCATGGCTGGAGCATAGTTCCTTTCTAGTCATAATAGGCTTATCTTTTTCTTCATTTACCTAGTTAGAGCCACTAGTACAAAAGCCCACAAGTTCAAGCAGTAGAGAAAATACTCCAAGATAGGGTTAGGGTTAGGATAAGCATTCCTTCTTCTCTTTTAGGTTATAGCAGCATAGTGCATGAGAGCTTGCACTTTAGTTATATGCTATTATATAATTACCTGCAAGAAATATTCTAAAAGAAAGAAGCTAACTTTAAGCTAGAGTTTTACATTAAAGGTTTCTTGTACATAATCACATGAGATTATATGACTATTTTGAGTACTGCAGTGTTACTTCATAATATCTTCAGTTTATTTTTCATTTCTGTTTTTCTTGACTTTTCTTCTATTTTAAAAGCTCTACTCCTTTTTATCCATTGGCTATTTTTACAGGTGCTTTTTTTCTTTTTGATTACTATTTAGGGTCTGTGGGAGAATTCCCATTAGAGTTCTGATCTGTGCATGCTTTGAAAATCTATATAAGTTGTAACTTTAGTGTCTCAAGGCTCTAGTCTTGAGTACTTGTATTATATAGTACTTATATTCTTTTTTATTCTAATAACATTTCATTTTACTTCTTATTATCATTTACTTCATTTGAGAGCCCTTGCAAGGTTAGGGTTAGTTAGCAAAGCATATTAAATCTGCTTATAATATTCTGCTCAAGGGTAAATAAGATATTATCTACATTGCTGAAACTATGTATAAAGAATTTGACTTATATGTTTTATTGAATGTTTAGATATATCTGTCAGAATTGGCAAGCATGTGCACAGCCAGGAATATACAATACACTGTACCTAACAGGTATGCATATGGATTCAACACCACCTGTTCAGGATATATCTCAGTTTCAAAGGACTCCTTTGCTACTATCTCACATATGTACTTTATCTCTTGTTCCTTTTTGTTTCAGCCTGGCAGTTTTACAAATGCTGTCATTACTACACTCATAAGATACATTGGAGTTCATATATATAATGTATCTCTTAGTCTAGAGCACCTTAGTTCATTGTCTTGCACATAACTAAGGTAAGCTTTCTTTTTTATGAACCACTTACTTTTACTTACTTGCATATAGTCTTGTGTCTCTGATAGGTATATATATATATCAGTTTGTTGTCTCACACATGACTAAGTCTTGTGTCTCTGATAAGTTATAAGCCCTAATTCCCCTGTATATTGAACAAACTTGAATCTCACCACAATGACCACTGTTATACCTGTTTCCACTGACACTCTTTCCAGCAACATGCCAAAACTTGAGGTCAAAGGCACAAACTGGGCCATCTTTGCTTTCTGCTTCCAGGTTGCTGTCAAGGCCAAGGAGCTATGGGGCCATTATGATGGCACTATGGTTAAGCCCAGCTATCCATTCCCAATGACCATGGATTAGCAGGAAGAAATGAATAAGTGGCTCAAGGATGAACAAATGGCCAAACACTTACTTATCCAGTGAATCCCCAACTTGACTGCTTTGTGTGTCCAAAAGCAA
Source organism: Pulveroboletus cf. rosaemariae (assembly GCA_038089275.1). Taxonomy (NCBI): domain Eukaryota; kingdom Fungi; phylum Basidiomycota; class Agaricomycetes; order Boletales; family Boletaceae; genus Pulveroboletus; species Pulveroboletus cf. rosaemariae. The sequence continues at coordinate 30,602 of JBBPKN010000182.1, read as the reverse complement.
TTGAGCATCACTGGAATGTGGAATGAGATAATGAAGGAGTATACAGAGAAGAGAGCATATGCACAAACAGACCTGCATGCACAGTTTTTGGAGTCAAAACTCAACAAAGGAGATGATGTTCATCAATTCCTTGATGGACTGCGAACTAAACAGGAAGAATTAGTGGCTGTTGGAGTTATTATTGATGAAATAGATTACTGGTCCACCATTATCAAGTCTCTCCCGAATTTGCTTGCCAATTTCACCTTGAGTCAACTCACTGCAGTAAAGCTTTTTAGCTCCACCAAGACTCTTGATTCTGACACCCTCATCTCTGTAATTACTGAGGAAGCAGAGCACCAAAAGGTGAAGTATCTGCATTGATTTGATGGCAAGGATCATAATAGGAATGAGGCCATGGCTATCAACTTGTTAGTTCATTTATGCAGACAAGGGAAAGGGCAGCATACCACTAATGGTGGGTGTAGGAGCTTGAGGCACAATCTGCTGAAATGCTGGGAGTGCAGCTCTACAGAGCATTTAGCAGCTTTCCACAAGAAGAATAGCAGTAAAAACAAACTTACTGCAAGTCATATTGCTAATGTGGTGGATAAAGACACAGATTCTGAATATGGTGTCTTTGGTGTCCTGAATAACTCTAGTAATGAGATGTTAATTCCTGACTTACTGTATGTGAAGTTAGATGATGCAGAGGAAGACAAGAACATATCAGATTGGTTCTCAGTCACAGATAAAGACATTTTTGAGGATGTCTGGGATCTGAAGGAGGCTAGAGTGCTGCTAGTCAAGGATGAGGTATCCATCAATTGTGCTGCCCCTGATGAAAACCATGAAGATGTCACTATGGAGGCACACAACAAGTGTGCTCACCCCTGCCAAGTTGAACTATTTAATTCCAGCTCAACTCATCATATTTCCCCATATCACAATCATTTTGAGAACTTTGCAACTATTTCAAACAAGTCATTCACTGCTGCAAACTGTCAGACCTTCATTGCAACTGGCATTGGCAACATGGTGATTGAGGTACCCAATGGGTACAATTAAATGAAATTATGCCTCACTGAGGTTTTGTTTTCAGCCAAAGTCAGATACATGCTTGTTTTGATTGGCTGTCTTGATAAGCTTGGGCTCTTGACAACATTTGCAGAAGGTTTCTGCACCATATGGGGATCAGATGGCAAAACAATCAGTAGGATCCCACATATTTCCAAGGGCTTATATCATGTTGTGCATGATCACAATATTGCCACTGCTACCTGCAAGACTGTGACAGTCATGCAATTACATTGTTGATTTGGGCATATTTCCCCCTCCATTGCTCAAAGTCTGGTAGACAAGGGATTGGTCAGCAGATTAAAATTCAATACATCAAAGAACAAAGGCACCTTCTGCAAGTTGTGTATATATGCTAAGGTGACACAAAGGTCTATTGCAAAGATTTGCAAGGGGAAGCACACAGCTGTGGTTGGTGCACTTGTATAATCAGATGTCTGGGGGCCAGCACCCATAACAACCTTAGGTAATTGCTGTTATTATGTGACATTCACTGATGATCACTTAAGAATTACTTACCTATACATCCTCTGCCAGAAGAGTCAGACCTTTGAAGCCTACCAGTTTTTTGAGGCTTGGCTTGATTGACAGCTTGCTGCAAAGGTGAAACTGCTCCACTCAGACTGTGGCAGTAAATACCAAGGGAAAGAATTCATTACATACCTGTGCTGCCAGGGAATGGCCCAACATTTCACTGCACCCTATACTTCCCAGCACAATGGTGTTGCTGAATGGCTCAATCACACAATCCTTGAGCATGTTTGTGCCCTACTGCATGCAAGCAGTTTGCCAAAGTTTCTGTGGGGAGAAGCTGCCTGACATGTTATTTGGCTAAAAAATCAGACACCCACTAAAGTCCTGAATGGCTTAACACCATATGAAGTTGCTTTCAGGCAGAAGCCTGATCTCAGCCACATCCTGGAGTGGGAATCCATGGTATATGCTAAAACTGCAACTGGTAATAAACTGGCCTGGAGGGTTGACAAAGTCTGCTGGATGGGCATCAATGATCAATCCAAGAATGCTTACCATGTCTACTGGCCAGCAAAGCATATTGTTACTGTCAAATGAAACATTTATTGACAAGAGGTCCACCATGACATTGAGGGGAAGGAAGATATGACTCCACTTGAAGCTGATATCATGTATTATGCTACTGTAACCCAGCCACTGCCAATGGCTCCACAAGGCACATCTGCTATCCCCATTCAGCCATTACCTCCTGATCCAGCCCCTGTCACCCCATCTTACTCCCAACACATTTGCAAGCCCCTTCAATGTATCCTTGATATAATTTATAGCAAGGCTGCTGATCCTACACCACCTCATAGCATTCAGCTTCCTGACCCAGTCCAGGAAGCAGCCACATGTGAATGTGAATCAGATACCAGCCCCACCACTCTTGAGGAGAAGGGCACAGCCAATGAAATACTTGTGGCAGATATCTACAATGATGATGTCAAACTGGTGCTTATTCTTAATGACACCATCACAAAGGCTGAGGCTCTTGAACCCACCTCCAAAATGCTGTCCAGATTGGCCACTATGGGAACAGGGTATCAATGATGAACTTGATACTTTATGCAAAGCTGGCACCTGGGAACTTGTTAACCCACCTTATGGTGCCAACATCATAGGTTCCAAATGGGTTTTCCATGCTAAAAAGGATGCCACAGGGATTATTATGTGCTATAAAGTGTGCTTTGTCATGCAAGGATTTTCACAAGTCCTGGGCATCAACTATTTTGACACATATGCCCCAGTCACCAAACTTGCTTCAATACATACCATTCTCACTCTAGCCACCCACCTCAATCTTGAGCTTCATCAAATTGATATTAAGGAAGCTTATCTCACTGGAGAACTCAGGGATGAAGAATGCATTTACATGCAGCAGCCATCTGGATATGCTAATTCTGCCCACCCTCACCATGTTTGCAGATTGCACAAGACATTCTATGAACTCAAACAAAGTGATTGTTGCTGGTATCAAAAACTAGTCAAGATCTTAGTTGGGGCTCTCAGTTTCAAACAGTGCATAGTCAATCAAGCTGTCTTTGTCAAGCATGATAAGGCTTCTCTCCTTCTAATTGTCATTCACATTGATGACTGCACCATAGCTGCATTGACTCTTGCCCTTGTTTAGGATCTTAAGGCACAAATTCACTGATTCATTGAGATCACAGACCTTGGCAAACTTCACTAACTCCTTGGGATCAAGGTAACTCATGATTGTAACAATTGCACCATATCCCTTTCCTAGCAATCATACCTCAACTCTATTATCTGTTGTTTTGGCTTCAATGACCTCAAGCCTGTCTTGATGCCCATGGAATCACAGATCAACCTGACCAATGCTCAGTCCCCTTCAACTGGCACTGAATATGCAGCCATGCAACACATTTCCTACTGTAAAGCAGTTGGTTCCCTCATGTATGCAGCACTTAGTACTCATTCTAATATATCATATGCCATTGCCACTGTGTCACAATTTGCCAGTAATCCTGGCATGCTGCATTGGGATGCTGTTAGATGCATTTACAGGTACCTTATTGGCATGAGGGACCTGCACCTCTCATATGGTGGTACTAAGAAAACCCTACTGGGATATATGGATGCAGATGAAAGTATGGCAGAGAATTGCAAGGCTATGTTTGGCTATGCTTTTCTTCTTGATGGAGAAGCCATGTCCTGGGCATCAAAGAAGCAGGATATTGTCTCCCTTTCAACAATGGAGAGTAAGTATGTCACTGCCACATATGTTACTAAGGAAGCCCTCTGGCTCTGCTCCTTTATTACAGAGATTTTTGCTCAGCATACTAATCCCATCACTCTCTTTTCCAACAATCAATCTGCTATTGCCCTTGCTCACAATCACCAATACCATGTGCATATCAAACACATTGATATCCATTTCCACTTCATTCATTGGATTATTAATGATGGCAAAATTTGCCTTATTTTTTGTCCTACCAATGATATGGTCACTGATACACTCACCAAAGCCCTTCCATCTCCCAAGGTCAAGCATTTTGCCACCAAGCTTGGGCTCCACACAGCTTAAGGGGGAGTGTCAGAATTGGCAAGCATGTGCACAGCCAGGAATACACAATATACTGTACCTAACAGGTATGCATATGGATCCAACACTACCTGTTTAGGATGTATCTCAGTTCCAAAGGACTTCTTTGCTACTATCTCACATATGTACTTTATCTCTTGTTCCTTTCTGTTTCAGCCTGGCAGTTTTACAAATGCTGTCATTACTACACTCATAAGATACATTGGAGTTTGTATATATAATGTATCTCTTAGTCTAGAGCACCTTAGTTCATTGTCTTGCACATGACTGAGGTAGGCTTTCTCTTTTATGAACCACTTACTTTTACTTACTTGCATATAGTCTTGTGTCTCTGATAGGTATATATATATATATCAGTTTATTGTCTCATACACAACTGAGTCTTGTGTTTCTGATAATATCTAGAGAATCAGAATGATAAAGTGTATACAACTCAGGCTAATAGCATTACATGCTTACACATACACATGTGACCTGTGACTGACAGGGTCCTACAGTAAAATAGTAACCCTAATCTAGGTGCCCTTGGTTTTTTCTTGTAACCTGTGTGGCAATGCAGGCTGACAAAGGTTTTCTTCCAGCCGTTGCTGTGAGTTTAAGCGTTGCTAAGGTTTGCGGTCTTTGAATATTTCGGTTCTTTCCGCTGCCCTTGGATATCGTGCTCACAACTCGCAGCAGCGGTGGATAGGAGCCTGTAAAAAACCGTGTGACATGGTTGCCGTACAGGCCCTTGTGGGTTATAAGGAGATATGGATTACGATGGGTTTGACTGTAATCCGGTCCTTGACTCACGGTGTGGAGGCCGAGGTAAATTTACCCGATTGTGAAACATGCTTGAGCAGCAGCTGTGCGATGGGATGACACTCGCTCATCACCAGTGGCGTTCAATCTTTTACCACTTCCGCCCCGTGCGGCATTCGTGGCCACGTGTCCAGAAAGCAAATCAGCACACAACTGAAAACTACGCTGCTGACTTCTGAGCATACGCACTTTAACATTCAGGAGGAGTTGTAGTTACAGTAGGCGAAAATCCCTTCGCACCAACTCCATAGCTAATAACTCATTGATATTATGGCTCTACAATCGCCGTGATGCATGACCTACTCCCCGCGCGTGCGTTGTGTTCCTTATCGTTATATCATAGGACACTCGTTCCCGTAAGTAGGGTTAGTCACCAGACCTTGCCGTTCCTTCACATCACGGAGCGAACATCGTCCTGCACAGCAAAACTGTGTTCCACCCGGCCTCCGATAATACGGGTAATAGGAGTCAGCCGCCGCAGTTGCACTGCCGATGGTCCATCTCAGGAACATACTGGTCGTGAGCTCATCAACATCGTTAGTAACAGAACTGCACGCATAGCATCTCGCGCCCTCTTCGGATGTATAAGATCAGGCCAGTCGATTTTCCTCCCCATTGGACTTGCTTCTTCCAACACCTTGCTCACGCTCGAGATGATGCTACAGAACTTCGTGATATTAGGTATTGTCACCTCACATGCATTGGGGTTCCCACACCTAGTGAACTTCCCGGAACATCGTTCGCTCGCCGGCTTGTCTCCAGAAGAGGTCCGGGCCGTAGCACGAACCTTTAGTAGCACTCCTGGTGCACAGCCCGTCCCGTCTCCCATTAATGACACGTCCGCTAAGCTGGTCTATGACTGGGCCCATCCATACGTGCGCGACCTACCAGGCGATATTCGTGGTCCCTGCCCGGGATTGAATACTCTGGCTGCTCATGGGGTGAGTCATTGGATATCTCAGTGATGCAATTGATACATGAATATACTTTCTTGCAAAGTATCTTCCTCATAATGGCGTGGCTACTCCGGCTGAGATCATTAATGCCGTCCAAGAAGGTACATAGATCACTGTGTAGAAATACTCATCAAAAATTCAACCTGACATTCGACAGGTTTCAACATGGGATGGCAGTTGGCCGCGTTCGTCACTTATGGAGTATGTCCGAGTGTGTTTCGTTGCCTTGTTTTCCTCGCTCACCGATAGTTGGTATTTGGGGATGAAATAGGCGTTTATTGTTGACGGGAACCACTTAACCAATTTAATGAGCATTGGTGCAAACACGACTGCGGATGACCAACTCACTCCTGGACTGAACATCCACGGCAACTTTGAAGGTAAACCTCATCCCACTTTCATGATAATGTGTATCATCCATACTGTCCATAACTACGTACTGATCACTGCGGTTGACTCTCAACTCCAGGTGATGCTAGTACCACTCGCGGGGATTATTACTTTGGCAACAACTACAGTTTCAACGAGACCCTATTCGATCAGGTAGGTACGGGCTGCTAACCCGTATCTATGTTATTCATTCCTTCATAGCTCGTCTATGCGGCCAACCTCGTCGGAGACGGCAAGCTCACCGTCGAATCCGTATCCCTGCAAAAGTCGCTCCGCATCAATGACTCCATCGCACGCAACCCGACCTTCTTGTTTGACACTCCACGGTTTCTAACTGCCTACGCAGAAACAACTTTTCCTCTTGCATTTTTTGTGAGCAACCAGACGGCGAACACAACGATGAACGCCACGCTGGACAATGCACGGAGCTTTTTCCAGTATCACCAGTATCCCGACGGATTCTACCGTCGTCAGGCCCCATACGACATTTCCGAGGTTGGTACCATGTTTGACAAGATATTCGAACTGGTCCGTGTGCTGCCCGGCCATAACGAAGGCGCGGGCAACTACACGGTGGATACACAGGACCCGGGGACCGTGCGTTGACCTCTTTGGTGTGGTACCGTTCGCCTCACGTTGATTTGTCTCAGTTGTGCTATGCATACCAAAAACAAGTCAACTTAACAGCTCAACTATACCCCAACCCGACCCCTAACCTTGAGGCCGCGATTAAGACCAATTTTGTCACGTTCTATGAGGTCCTGGGAGACCCAACCTGCCAGCAACTCTTCCCATACGGGCAATAACAAGGACCGAATCGGAGATGGGCGGGGTGCTAGTATGTCATGGACATTTCTCTCCTCACTGGTACTACGAGTTGGCTCCTTGTTTCTTGGTATTTTCAATGTATGGGATGTTGATCTCGGCACCTGGTTCATCCTTTCATTCACAGAGGGTAATTGCGTGGATTCCCGGCAACACTGTACTTGTTCCGTCTTACGTGATCCTGAGCCTGCACAGGGATGCACAAACAAACACGCCTATAAATCGCTTTTGCCTCCGCACCCTCTTGACCAACCTGTCAGCCCTACGTTTGACACCCACAACCCACTAGCCCACGATATCTTCCCTAACTATTTCATTCTCCACCTTCTGTCTCCGCAGAGGCGAATACAGAAGAACCAATTTCATGCTTCGACCTCCTCTCAATACATCGTCGCATCAGTGTCAGTCTCGGTTAGAGTCCATAAGTACCGTGAGTGTCTATATTTCCCCTCCTTGACTGGCTCTGATGCATCATCTTTTCAAGCCTTGAGCACCTTTGCCCAGCATGGCTAACGCAGGAATCGTCAACATTCGCCGCGACGTCGATGACAAGTTCTACCGCTATCGCATGCCGTTACTTCTCACGAAAATCGAAGGAAAGGGTAATGGCATCAAGACAGTCATCCCGAACATGTCTGATGTCGCCCGTGCTCTATCCCGTCCTCCCACCTACATCACTAAATTTTTCGGTTGCGAGCTTGGCGCACAGACTCCATTCGATGAAAAAAATGACCGATACATTGTTAACGGTGCTCACGATGCCACTAGGCTTCGTGAACTCCTCGACGGCTTCATCGACAAGTTTGTCCTCTGCCGTTCGTGCAAAAATCCGGAGACCGACCTCATTATCCTCAAGAACGGTCGTAACGAGGACATCATCCGTGATTGCAAGGCTTGTGGGGAAAGGACAGGCATAGACATGAGGCACAAGCTTGTCACCTTCATTCTCAAGAATCCTCCCAAGAACCCTAAAAAGAACAAAAAAAGCAAGGGGGAGACTAACGGTGCTGCGACTGGTAATGTGAATGGTGTCCACGCCACTGCTCCTGCGGTCCCTGGAGATAGCCATGATGATACGGCTCCGGCCGCCGACAGCGATGATGAACTGACAAGGAAGATCAAAGCGGAGGCTGCAGATTTGACCACGGATACTACTCTTCCTGTGGATGACTGGTCCGCAGATACCTCTCCCGAAGCAGTTCAGGCTCGGATCAAAGCGCTGAGTGGCCAGGTTGGTAGCGTGTCTCTCGGTGGTGGGGAGGACGACGGGAGTGAAGAGGACGCCGATAGTCCATACTCCCAATTCGGTCATTGGGTCGAGGAGAACAGAGAAGACGATGGCATTGGCTCAGTGCAGATTTACAAGAAGGCTGGGGAGCTTGGTGTAGAAAAGAAGCACAAAACTCTCCTTGTTCTTGTGCAGGCGCTATTCACCAAGGATGTTGTGCAGGAGATCACGACCTACAAATCTCTACTGGCAAAAGTAAGGTACATATTCCGATTTTTCGTCTTCACTGACCAAGTCTTGTATAGATGGTCACTTCGGAGAAGCATCAGAAATCTTTACTCGGTGGTATTGAGCGTTTGGCCGGGTTGACTCATCCTGAGCTGATCCCTGCAGTTCCGAAAATCCTTATGGCGTTGTACCAGAACGATGTTCTGGACGAGGATATTGTCACTCAATGGGGTACACACGTCAGCAAGAAGTATGTGGACAAGGAGACGAGTAAGAAGGTCAGGAAAGCGAGCGAGCCTTTCTTGAAGTGGCTCAAAGAAGCAGACGACGATTCTGACGACGAATAAGTTTGATGTTGCACGTGCGCTCGGCAGGTTGACTACATATGTTTTCTATGATGCGTTGACTATTATATAATTTCTGTGTGGATGACTCCGCGTTTTACCTTTGTCCCAACCACCATGGTGTCAAGCTACGACGAACCACTCTTCAAATTACCTCGCATCGAAGATTCTAAGAAGAGAGTGAGGGTTCTGTTTGGTGGTAGTATTGTCGTCGACAGTTTCAAGCCCAAACTAGTGTATGCTCTGATCCCTGACAACTAAACAGACCCGCTCAACTTTCCATTTACTAGTTGGGAGCACCGTTTCTTTCCTGTTTACTTCTTCTCTCTAACGGACTTGCCGTCATCCTTGTTACGCAAGTCCGATCAAGCCAAGCCCAAAGAGGGTACAAATGTCTATGACCTAGTAGTCGGCAATCAGGTTGCCGAGGAAGCCGTGATAGAGTTTACTGATGGGGGAGAGGACAAGGGACTCACAGGCCTCTTCAAACTCAAGTTTGACGCCATGGACGCATGGTTCGAAGAAGACGAACTTATCTACGTGCATCCGAAAGACCCGTACAAGGTGTGTGACATCTCTTTCGTTGAACCTCGCTGCGCGCTCTCGCATCGAACTTTTTTCTAATTGCATCATGAACAGCGAGTGGACGTTCTTCAAACCTCTAGGCACGTTCGCGTCGAAGTGAACGGCGTCGAAGTGGCGAATACACGCAGGGCATACTTTTTATTCGAAACTGGGCTGCGCAGGAGGACATACATCCCGATTATAGACGCTCAGATGGGTCTCTTGAAACCCTCGGACAGAACGTCGGTTTGCCCCTACAAGGTCTGTTGATTCCGAACGTGTTGATGCGCCTTTAATACCCGAACCTCAGGGATCGGCCAACTACTATAACGTGCAGTTGCCCAATGGCGAGGTCCACAAAGACATTGTGTGGTATTATCGCGCTCCCAACATTGAATGTATCAAGATTGCAGGCCTCTTGGCTTTTTATGATGAGAAGGTGACCGTTTGGGTCGACGACGAGAAGCAGGAGTGAAACGACTGACAATCAAACGAGTACTTTGTTGAAGGAGTTTCTTACTGTATACTGTATCGCGGCCAGAGTATCGTTATGTTGTACGATAGTTACGTAGGTGACAAATGGGTGTGTCATGCAATGTGACTGTGAAACCAGTGATGATGACACCCGGCAGAGGTCTCCATAAATCTTTTACACTGAGAAATTTGCTTAGAAGCGCACCGAATAGTGTCATATCCTGGACGAAATGGAATAAGACGACGGTTATAATTACGGAGGGCAAGATCCCCGATGTCCGGCTTTCATACATAGCTCAGCGGGAATGAGGTTGCCGCTTGACACGAATGAAGTAGAGTACACATGGAATACCTTCCTGATCATCTCCACAAGACAACGATCTGGTCACTGTCCGTAGAATTGAACGTTCTGCCTGGGCTCGATTGCATCCTAAGAATGCAAGCGTCGGACTACTAAGTGATAGCTACTGAATTCTAGGGAAGCTAAAGACGCACCCACCTCATGCTATTCGCAAGAGTGAGCTGATTGAACACTGTTAATAGTGACGCAGGCCATATCAGTCGACTCTGGGTTGTCAGTAGCAGAACCAAAGTAGGGCCCTCCAGCAGCCTTGGCGGACATGTACAAAATCCGGCGGTCGCTGTCGGAGAAGCGCTCGTACTTGTACGTCTGCACCAATGCACGGGGCGAAGCGATAGCCAATGAGAACGTCATCTCCAACCAAGGTTAATAGTCTCGGAGAGGGACAATACCGAGTCGGCGCCGGCATGCCTGCACTGGTCTCGCATCACTCACCCTGAGATCCATGTAGATGGAGAGTCTTGGCGCACACCGTCTCGTGTGAATCGTTAATTGAGTACTCGATACTTGTAGTAAAAATAAGCTAGTGTTCAAACTCCGTCAGGGCTAATTACCCTTGTGAACCAATATCGTCGGTGAGTACCCCTTGACAAGTTCCCCATGTCGCGCCTAGCTAAAGGTAGTGCACTCTCATGTGTTAGTAATGCCACACTTGGGGTGTTCGCGCTTGTCCCGCCCTCGGGTGTTCTCGACCATCTGATCCGATTTTTGTCAACAGGGAGTGGTACCGAGTTGCGTATAGTCATTCTCTCTTCGTGATTCCCGCTCATGAGTGCACGTACCGCTCAGCAAGCTATTCACGGTAAAGGTTTGGGACTGTGGGTCAACTCTCCAACACTCATTGTTCTCTCCAGCTCATTCAGTATGCAATGAAGTTGATTGCCCCAGTTTTGCTTGCACGCGCGAAACTCCAGCATCGATTAGGTCTGCGAAAAGAACCGACTAGCAGTATTGCGACGTCGTTCATGAGCTTTTCTGGTATAATCAGTGACTTCAACATGTTGGGCAGATTCTGGGGTAAGCAATGTCGCCTTTTCGGCGTTGATGGGACATGCCAATTTTATTCGGTCAGGCTTACTCTCCATCGTGCAATGGATGATATCCATGGAAAGGAGTCCCCCGCCTACTCGCACTCTCCTCACAATCGAGCGCTTACAGGGATGGTCGATGTTAGTGTATTATCCACTGGAGCACCTCCATTACTTGCGTGCCCACAACCTTATTCCCGCTACGATTCCCTCTATCACGTCGCTTTTCCAGCGCACCTCAGAGCAGGTCCGACTGAATGCCAATTCTCTTGCTATGTGGTCCTGCCGTGCATGGGCGGCCTATATCATCCTTCAATTTGCTCATTTGATGGAAGACAGGAAGTTACTGCTTATGAAAGAGAAGAGCTTGAGAAAAGGCAAGGGAATCATGACAGAAGACAAAGAGGACCTACGGAATAAATGGGACAATTTCTGGAGCGAGATTACAGCCAATTCCGCCAATTTGCCGCTAGCCCTCCATTGGTAAGTTGCTTCATCCAGGATCCGTCGCTATCTCAGGCTCCTTATAGGTCCCTTGAGCGAGGCATTTTCACCAACGACGTATGTACCTACATCTGTATCGGGGAGGAGAGATGTCTGCTAACACACGTAATATTCTTAGGTATGGCTCACCGTCTTCGGATTCATAAACGCAGTGGCTTCTTTCAGGAGCGGGTGGAGAGCCACCAGCCTCCCATCTCCAAGACTGAGCAAGATGGACGACATGGTCGGTAGTGACCTAGCGGTTACAAGAGAAAAAGAGGTGCCTTATTTTTGAATAATGTCGACCGCTGCTTCGCGAAAAGATTAGTGCAGTTTCGTCTCCCGTGATGTATGTTTTTCGGTATTACAGCGACCCTATCCTGTGGATCCCCAAATCTAGTCTGATCTCTGGCATAATTGCTCAGTTGCTCATGAGGTACCCTTGAGAGATGCAACAATACAAATGGACATCCTTTCCATCATACCATAGAACGGCTTTACTGTCAGGACGCTGATCACATCTACGTCAAGCAGCGTGGATGGGTGTCACCCTCCTACTATTGTGAGAATAACCGAAGCATACCCCTTGATTTGTTCTCGCGAAAACCTACCATAGTGGAGCCGATCGAGACAGTCCAAACATTCGCCGCAGACGTCAACAGTTCTTTGATACACTCGTGCTGTGTGGCATTCTTCGAAGAGTTGGGCAAGCGGGAACTTGAAGTCAAGAACTAATTTCCATAATTCAGCGTCAAAGATAGAGGCGAGGCGGGTGATTTGTCTTGTATCCTCCGCAGGTATGGGACACGCTCTCGTGGGGATAAATGTCGTTCTTGCAGCAGTGTCTGAGTACTAGCTCTCCGTTCTCCCCACATCACAGAGGGCAACGAAAGATCGTAATCGGTTATCGTGCGCTGCATCACAGCCTCTAAAACTGACATCACATTACCCTTGTCTCGTAATGCCAAAGTGGGCTCTAGTCCTCACAATCTGCCAGTGACTCCGATAGCAATGGCTCAGCATCGTATTCATCTTGAACTGCCTGCAAAAACGACAGTACCTGTGAGGGGATTTGAATATTTTGGTTAGACCGTCCGTTCATAGTCGTAGCTCACAAATTGATGGCGGCGAGCACCCATCAACTTTCCGGGCTCGGTCTTGAGTCTATCCCGAATGTGGAGAAGTTTATCATAAAAGTGCTGAATAGCTGTATCATTACGACCCGGAGGGGCATGCAAAGGTCTGAAGTTATGAGAGACAGGTGAATCACCGTGCAACTCAAACTTACTGGTTTACTACTGCGCTGTATGCCGCACACCGCATGATCCCTATGGTACGTCAGCCACTCGGGTGTTCCAGGAGCGTATGACTCACCAAATGCCCCAATGGCGTCTAGACGGTCGGCATCCTGGACGCAATGAAGCTCTGTGCATGTAGCATGCCACTCTCCAAGGTTGCCACTTTCTCGTAGCCTCTTCTCCGTCGTCCACGATACATTTTCCACGATCTTTACAATCAGAGCAGCTCGACCATCGGATATCAGATCCAACGCGTCATATTTTGCCAGAGATTGAAAGAAGGGCAAAAAATATCCATAAGGGTCTGCAGCCTCAGCGGCTGAGACATACTTCTTGTCCAACACATCGTGCAAGAGTGCGGCAAGATCCACAACTAGTAGATCGGGATTTTTATGTGAAAGCGAGCGTGCAAGAGACAAGGCCGTCTTCCTTACGCGCTGGACTGATGGTTCCAAGACATGAAAGGTCAAAGAGAAGGACGCAGGTGGCCACGGGCGGTCCTACCGTGAAACACATCATGGGAGGGGTCATAGCGTGCCATTGTGTCGACCATCAGCTTCTCCGCTGCAGCAAGAACGAGCTGCTCCGTTGCAGAGGGATACATATCCGGGACCATTCGTTTGAATGAACAGGTTTGGCTCGGTAAGACATGTTATTTGCATGCGCGGATTTCGGATAGGATCCGATGCTTAGACCGCTGTGCCCAGTTTAGCCGCACGCATCACAGCAACCATTCACTTGCGACACTCTCTCGAATTCGACAGATGGGAGCGTCAAGGGGATATACCATACTACATGTCACTCTTTTACTGTGTTTTGCACTGACTGCACACGCCGTGGCCTGTTCTGAACAGTCCAAGTTAGTCGTACTGGTGAACGTCTCAAAGCACTTCTAGACCACTCCACGCTGCTGACTGCTCAACGTGTCGCCTGCGCCTAGGAATCCGACATCCACGATTGTGCTGCCGTACAGAAGCTGAGCGACCTCAAACGCGCTGTGGAAGAGAATGAATCTCCAATCATGCGACAGGTGTTCAGCTGGTTATTCCCCTTTGGCCCTGGCTGGAATGCAGGTTTGTAGTTCCCGTCGTATGAAATTTGCTGGCACGTTCGTGAATGTTCATCCCACAGTTCTGGGAACGTTTTACATCAGCTCGTACGTTTATTCGAGCTTGAATGACTTCGAAGCCCGGTTCGCTGAGCAGCTTGCCAACGTTTCAGGGTACCTAACTTTATCCTTGCGTTCATTCCCGCGGATATCGATGCAAGTACCCTCAATACTATGACTGCATTTGCCGTTAGTTTCCCTCTTTGTACCCACATCTCGAATCATCTAATCCCACGGATTCTGCAGACAGGTGGCCTGCTGTCTGATGTCTTCCTGCATCTGGTTCCTCACGCATTCCTTGGCGAGCATCTAGGTTCAGGTGCTCATATTGTGGTGGTGGAGGACAAACGAAACATACTGATCGGGTAAGTGGATTCTGGTGGATGTATTTCAGTGATTCAATGTCGATCGGTAGGCTTGCTATTTTTGTTGGCTTTTCTGCATTTTTCATCATGGAAAAGACCTTGCGAGTTCTTGGTGGTGATGAAGGATCCGAGGATCACTCGCATGGTCATTCTCACTCACATGTAGATGCAACAACCCATGCCGTTGCTTCTGGTGCATCAGTCACACCTTCAGTCGATGGTTTGCGGCACAGAGACGGGGGGAAGAGGTCTGGAAGTGGCCAACTAGAACAAGCCAGTCTAGTGCAACCAAGCAGTGGCCCTTCGAAGCTTTCGGCTTATTTGAACCTTTTTGGTGATTTTGTCCATAACATGTGCGGTGTATTTTCGCGATCGTGTTTCCGTCCGTACTAACACCCTCCGATAGAACGGATGGCCTGGCGTGAGTCACTGAATGCATTTGGACGCCGTTTTGACTAACGTTGTATGCAGCATGGCAGCGTCTTTTTACTCATCTCCCCTAATTGGTGCAACGACTACCTTGGCCTGCTTTGCCCACGAAATACCTCATGAGATCGCTGACTACTCGATCCTGGTTCGCAGCGGGTTTAGCAAACGACAGGCTATGCGATCGCAGTTTTTGACTGCTATTGGTGCATTTGTACGTTTTCACGATTTCGAAGGGCGTCGGATTCAGAAATCATGCACGATTTTGATTAGGTTGGGTGAGTGGCAGCGGGCAGTTATTGGGTGGTCGGACGTTCATTAATGCATTTCGTAACAGGACATTCATGGGGATAGCAGTTCATGCTTTGTCAGCATCTGGCACGGAACCAGTGTCAGTCAATTTAGCGGCAGGTGTGAGGCAGGATGCTTCTGGAATGCTTGGCACCACGGTACAGCCTGCGGACTTGGTACGTCCGTCGAGTCGGGTGGTCCGTCTGGCGAGTCGTCTGATGTGGTGAAGGTGGTTCCGTTCGTCGCTGGCGGATTTTTGTACATTGGTGCTGTCGCCGTGCTGCCTACGTGAGTTCCGAGTCGATCATGCGTGTCGATGCTCATGACGTGTGGTCATCAGACTGCTGGCGGAGAGTAAAAGCGGAGCGCAGGCACTGCGGGAGGTACGGCGGGTTCCTTTCCTTGATATATTCGGGCGGTTGATGGAGCTTCTCAAGTTCGGTGCGATGGCGTTTGGAGTGTTGTGCATGTTCCTAGTCGCGTAAGTGATGATGTCTGCTCTGTTTTGCTGCTCTCACGCGGATTGGACTGTTTTCAGATGGAATGAATAGAAGCGGGCGTGGAGTCTATGCTGGGAAGATGAAGCCTAGTGTAGTGGTAGAACGTGCCCGAATAGCAGTGGATGGTGACGAATTCCTGGGTGGAGTGAACTGTTCCCGAGATTCGGCGTGAAGGCCATGCCGTGAACCGTTTAAATTAGCGGTCGCATGTGCCTGCCTTGCTCGTTTAAGGACGGTTCTCTGGCAGGAGACGATGCGTTCTCGCAAGAATTCATCGATGCGACGGATTCAGGTCATTTGCTGGATCAGTGGGTGCGGCAGCGTGCTGTGGCGATGCCGGCGAACGTGCGTGCAGTGACCACGCCGTTGGTCCGCCTGTCGTACATGTCCTGTTGGATGGAAGCCACAGCGTAATTCAGACACACGACCACTTGCATTCATAAACTTGCTCAAGGGTTCCCCCCTCTTCCATCGTCTTTCCGACGCCCCTTGTCTTGCCACGTTTCCCTGTCTCTCCTTCACAGCACCACTCCTCTCAGGGTATACTTTAACCTCGCCGCAGTGCCCCATAGGTCTTCCTCAGCACCCAAGCCGTCACCGTCCAGGTCGGACAGCCCCCGTCTCTGTCGCGAATGTGCTCATCTTCGTACCAGCGTTGGTCTGGGCTCCACCGCATCATCTCGTCACGAACAAGGCGCTCAGTCCCTCGGAGCCGCCTCTGAACCTGCACGCCGTCCGTGTACCCGCATCTCGTTCACCCTGAAAAATGGGCACAAAAGGACGCGACGTTCCTCGCGTGGTATGCTGCGCAATTCCGATCACGAGCGCCGCGGGCAAGGTGCTCGTCATTACAAGCCGAAAACGTCAAGACTTGTGGGTCTGTGCGTCTTCTCCCGTCCTTCTCCCGTTGCTTCGTGCCCTGTAAAGGGACATGTGTCTGCCATGCATGCCAGTTCTCGCCCGCGTTCTCTCGTTGCCTCCGCAGCTGACGCGCCTTTTTCAAGTACCAAAAGGGGGCTGGGAGCCCACAGATGTCATATTGGAGGCAGCAGCCTCGCGGGAAGCCTTAGAGGAAGGTCTCACCCATTGTCACTCTATCCGTCATCCCATCTCCTGATGAATGTCTTATCCCATTCTCTCTCGTGCTCTTGACTTTTAGCGGGCGTTCGCGGCAGAATCACACGATATGTGACAACGATCAAGTCGCCTTCGACGACATATCACTTTTATGAACTTGAAGTATCCTCTCTAGACAAAGACTGGCTCGAAAGCAAGGAACGAAGAAGAGAATGGGTCGACTACGCGGAAGCCTTTCGAAGAGTCGCGTGGAAGCCCGAGCTTGCACAAGGGTTGTCCCTGTCGTCGCTGGCACCCCAACGGTAGAATGCAGCTCTCCCTCTTTGTTCTGGGAGCAGCTGTGCGATCTCCAGGCTTTCCCGTGGATTGTCACACACTTTGAATCACTGTTAAGCATGTTGAGGCCGGTCTCACGTTGCCTGCGACGTTCTGGGGACGCTACTATATCTCTACTCTTTTAAAACTATACCACGAATTTCCCTCGACCTCATCACACTGCTCTATTCTTTGCATAGTCTGCTCTTCAATGTACCCCTTATGCTACTGCCGCCTCACGGTGTTTCCAACATAGATCCGTGACTCTGGTTAAACAAGATTTTCATAATTAATAACCTAGATAGTTTGCTGTGCATCTGAATTACTTATGGTTCTTTCAATCCTGGTGATTTCATCCGTAAGCGGGATCGTTTACAACTCGGGTGTCAATATTACTGACCCTTTTTTTTCTTTTTTTTTTTGCTTCTCGACCTTCTTGTCACGGAACACGACCACGTTCGTCGACTCTTTCGGTCTCCCTCGGAGTTCCCGACTACTGATCCAGCAGGTACTTACCCCAGTCTGGTACCGTATCAGTGGCCATCGTGGTTGCCAGGTGACGTTTGCCTCCACTCGGTCGCCACGTTCGAGGACCAACATCCACCGTCGAGCGAGTGGGTGTGCGATATCCTCGCTGCCCATCGACGTCCGACCGTCGTGTTTGCTGACATTTGTTTGACATGCAGGCAGGCGCGATGCTCATGGGGTCCGATCCAACGGTTTCGCGCTCAACTGAGACACTCTTCATCGATGCGAGTGGACGGCTGGGCACATAGGCTGGCTTATCAGGGTATATCGGTGCTGAACCCGCTTTTGTGCGTGCAGCGGGAGTTGTGAAGTAGGTAGCATGTGACGTGTGTCGTCCGACGGAATGTCAGGAAACCCTGCTAGGCGTTGCACACCCGATTGATGTCCAGCACACAGCACATGGACCGGGAGGGGGATTGTGAGGTCGATACCAGTTTTCTTTTGTTTCCAATCTCAGGCCCCCTCTATCGAACTGAAATCATTTCCCCAAAGTAAACACGGGACTGGAATGACAGCTCGCTTCCATGGCAGTAGATCCTGCCCAGGAATAGTCCATTTCCAAATAATCTCGGTGCTCGCCCTCCTCTCCTCCGGCCACCCAATCGCACCTCCAACGTTCTCAGCCCAAGCGTATGAGTGCTGGACCACTCGCCATCCCCGAATCCCAGACAGACGCCACGTAGAGAGGGACGTGCTCGCTCATGATTAGCTAAGCAGGGCTCCACATGAATTGCCCTAAAATGGAATCCACGAGGGGCAGCCACAGGACGGGGGACATCGTCCATTCCGTCCAGCTGCCGTCGAGCACTTGTCTTCAGGAGGCAGAGACGTTGGTATCATCCGCACACACAATGTCCCTGCTCACCCCCACAGAGTCCCGCGCATTCCAGTCCTTCCTCGACACCGCTGCATTTCCTGTGGACTGGGGCATGCAGTTCGACATACCCCATGAGCACATGCCACCCGCTCGCGGGACAGAAGCCCTCACGAAGGCGACCAAAGACCTCATGTCGCTTGACAGGGACAACTGGCGCCGTTCACTCGACCCATACTCCTCCAGAGAGAGCCCCAGCACAGCACTGTACGGACAGCAACAGACACAGACTAATCCACTCGCGCTCTCGTACCCGACGAGGCACCACAGATCCTTGCTTAGCCATCCCGACGACGCCGAGTTGGCGAATCCACTCTCCACACATCCGGGTTCATCGAACCCGCACGGCCCACTCTCACAGCTTCCTTTCTACCATGTCGCTACGGATCTCACCCGAGTTCGCGCGGATCCTCATTCATACGATCACAGTTCGTCGTCGTCATCCTCTAGGCAATCTCCCGCGGATCTCTTGCCATCATCCTCATCACCTGCGAGGCTCCTGTCCTCGTTAGCGAAGCGCTCTCCTCCCCCCGATGCAAAATCGTCGAACAAGCGACGTCGTCCCTCTGCCCTCCAGAATCCCGACGAGCCGCAGCTGCCGCCTCAAATCAGGACAGCATTGTTGTCGCCCTCACAGAAAAAGGCAAATCACATCCAATCCGAGCAAAAACGCAGGGCGAATATCCGCAGGGGCTATGACGCTCTTTGCGACATTGTGCCAGCACTCAGAGAGGCGTGCCAGGCAGAGGACGAACAGCAGCTTGCGGATGGGAGGCCCAGGAATCGACGAAGAGGAAAGGCAAGGGCAAAGGGCGATGATAGCGAGCGAATCGATGGCCGGGCGGGGCCCAGGAGCGAGAACGTCGTGTTATCGAAGAGTGAGCGACGTCATGCAGACTCTGCTGTATCCTTATCGCCCTTCTCTAGCCATCGACCACTTGCACATGCTGCTGTCGGAGCGGGAGTCGTTGATGCAGCGACTCCATGTGGCTCGCAGCTCCTTACCACCCGATCACCCGTTGCTCCAGCCTCGACCAGATGCGCCGCTTCCACTGTGGGAGCGGAAATGGACTGGTGGGGAGAAAAGCAACGATGACGAGGACGAGGACGAGGACGACTGAGTGTGTGTCGTCACGCTGCAAAGCGGCGGAAAGACGACGGTAATGCTGGCTGGAGGTACCTCCGTCCAGTAAACACAATGGGACGTGTTATTATATTTCACTTAATGGGGCTCTTTATTTCGACGGCGTAGTGTATCGAGCACGGGACGGACGGTGTGCTACTTGTTAGCTTACATACCTTGGAGCTTATTGTGACTTGCTGTCCGACTCCACACTTCGTCAATGCGGCCCCGAGACCACCGAGGGTTCACGACTTGACGCTCACAGGACACATCAAGAGAACGTTGGAAGCAAAATGTCAGAGACCCCTCGACAGTCCCGGAAACGAAAATATCGCTCAGTATGCGTTTATGACAGTGCATGATTAGTGATCTCATGGTCCCAGGATGGCCCGGCCCCTACTTGGGCAAAACGAACTATCGATGGTCCGGGTGTCTGGGCTAGCTGTGTCAAGGGAAAGGAGAAGCAAACCGTCGGTGAACTCTATGACTTGTTTGAGTCGGTGAGCCCCCTTCTGCTCTTCGATCGCTTCGGCTCAGCATTATCATGATCAGCTAGCCGTCGAACTGTGGCCAACAGAGGGCAGGGACCAGACTGGAGAACGCCAGACTTCAGACGACGGAGAGGATGACGTCGACCTGGAAGTCCTCGTCGCACGAGAACTCGCGACCATCAAGCGTCCACGGACGGAAACGCGATTCGGTGAGTAGTCGGCCGGCTCATCCTCGCATGCTTGCCTCAATGGCGCTTCCTCTTCCAGCCAACTGCCAGACCAATACGCCTTGCGGTAAGAACGTCGACGTCGACAGCGGCACAAACAATTCATGTCCACCCAGTCGTCTTTATTTCTTGCAGGCCCCCGGTAGATCCGGTCAAGTTGATCGTCACACATGCCGAGAATGTGCGGAGGACGGGCGTGGCGAGGACAAAGTACGGACACCAACGCTTTTGCAAGGGCCGTTCCAGTCACGTCTCTTGACACGTTTCAAAGGTACACGCACAGACTCATCCCCGTCTCTGGATCTTGTGTGGCCAATCTTCCAGAGATACTCTCTCTCTGTCGACGCGTCTTCGCGTCGTTTTTCGCCGAGGCTGAGAAAAGTGCCGACACCGTTCGAGCGCACAAGGTGAGGTGCATCGCTGGCTTTGTTCTTCGTTCCCACAAGGACGTTTGTCGTTCTAGTACAAGATCGAACTGCGCGTGCGAAATCACAACACGCTCACTCGGACAGACATCATCGACGAAATAGCAAAGTGCATGCCTGAAAACTATGTGGTCGACCTGGACGATCCGGACGTGTTTGTGCTCGTCGAGGTGTTCAAGGTGTGCTCGTCCCGTCCGTTCGGTCCTTGTAGCGAACGACTCAGGCACGGGGCTGCAGAGCGTGTGCGGTGTGAGCATCCTGAGAGACTACTACAAGCTCCACAAATTCAATGTGATGACGCTGGCCAACGAGAAGAATGCAACAGACGACTTCACGCGTGACGTAGGACGGGTCCAGGGTAAAGAGACGGATGAGGTCAACGCTGCACACGCTGATCGTACGTAGGACGGGCCCAGGAGGGAAGTCGGTAGACATTTGGCCACAGTGTGGTTGTGTACATTCATACCCTATTTTGAAGAGCCGCGCTTGCCGATTGCTGCGTGCCCTTGTGCAGTCCCTGCAGCGACGGTACCGTCCAGTGACGCGCCGTCTCCCGCTCAACGACATGGCTGATCCAGTGGACTCGATGCTCGATCTCATGCGGCGCCTGCCACCGACCCGTGTAGAAGAAAACGTCAACGCTCTCATCCGGATCTGTCCCGACTACGCCGACGATCTCCTCGGTAGCGTCGACCAGCCGCTCAAGGTCCTGACGGATCGTGCGACCGGAAAAGAATATCTCGCTTGCGACTATAACAGAGACGGCGATAGCTATCGGTGAGCGTCAGACTTGTGGGTCTTTCCCCCCGACATGCGTCACCCTGCCACATGCTGCTGCATCTTCCGGGGGACGTCGATCGTTCTCTCTCTCTCTCTCTTCTTCGTCTGGTGACAACTCGTGGATGCGAGGGCTCTCGTCGTGGTCACCGCTCACCACGTTTTCTTCCAGATCGCCGTGGTCCAACGAGTATGACCCGCCCCTAGAAGAAGGAACGACGCCGAGTGCGAAACTACGCAAGCTCGAAATCGCGGCGAACGAGGCTTTCGATACCTATAGAGAATTGTACGCAGTTCCGGCTATCATGTCCCCGTTGACGTAGATCTTTTCACTACCCTTGCCACGCGCGACAGATATTACGAAGGGGGCGTCTCTTCTGTTTACCTCTGGGAGCTCGAGGACGGTGGATTCGCTGGCGTGGTGCTACTAAAAAAGGGTGCGTACGCAACGGCTCCCCTCGACAGCTTTCGCTGGGCCTCCAGACCCTCTGATTCGATTCGGGTTTCACTCACCAGCGATACTGACCGTGAGTCTCCCCAGTAATGGATCCCTCCAACCTAGATGAGCCATTGGGATCATGGGATTCTATACACGTCTTCGAAACGGCGGAACGCGGGAGGCAGGCTCACTACAAGCTGACGTCCACGGTCATGCTTCACCTTGTCACACGGCGCACCGAAGACACCCAAACCCATGCCGTTGCTAACCGGGAGAAAAAAGCTTCTGATCACGGCTCGAAGTCGTCGGGAGAAGTCAATTTGAGTGGAAGCATGACTCGACAAGTGTGTCGCAAAACCTTGCGCTTCTTAATTCGAGCTTTTCTGACTCTACGTCTTTCATGATCCTTAGACGGAGCAAGACTGGCCTCTGCACGATTCTTCGTCGCATATCACCAATACAGGAAGGATGATCGAGGAGATGGAGATCAAAATGCGTAACCTTCTTCAAGAGGTCCGCTCCTTTCTACTAATAGGATGACAGTTGATGCGAGCATCCACAGGTGTACTTTGGGAAGACGCGTGACATCGTGTATGATCTCCGCAGCGTAGATGATCTAGATAAGGCAAGAAAGCAAAGAGAATTGCAGAAAGAGCTAGTCGGGTTTATCAAACGGTGAATTCGATACCTTACAACAACACGTAAAGCAGGGACATTGTGTAAGGAGGCTCATCAACGACCCGCTAGTTGGGCATCAGCAATCGGATTAGCATGGATTGTTACCTAAGAAATAGTTTCAGGTATCATTCTACAGTCATAGCTCATGTCTTACATTGGCAAGTTTGATCTCGGTGAGGGGCCTGTTCTTATTGTTGACAGGGACACGCTCCATCGAGTCTAAAGTTGACTCGGTGCCGTCAATCACCTTTCCAAAGATCGTGTATTTGCTGTCAAGATGTGGCTGCTTCGCATATGTGATGAAAAATTGGGATTTATTTGTATCGGGCCCTGAGTTCGCCATGGCGACCATACCACGGTCATTGAACTGGCGAAACGGAGATTGTGAAACCGGGATTACAGGACACGCGGAAAGCTCCACACCTTGAGGGTAGATCGTATCTCAGTTGCAAAAGGCTGACCCCATATGCTCTGACCACCTTTGCCTGAGCCAGACGGGTCACCCGTCTGAATCATGAAACCTCTGATATTTCTGTGAAAGACACAATTGTTATAATAGCCAGACGCGCAGAGGGCCAAGAAGTTCTGGGATCAGGATGTGAAATGCACAATACCAATTCACGGTGGTATTAACGCACTTCTGCGGTTTTCGGCACTGCCTCACAGAATACCTCGATCTTGAAAAAAAATTGCAGAAGGGTTCAGGAAGTTCGATAGAACGTACTTTGAGTTCGCCATGAGAGGTATGAAGTGTCACGGACTAGCGGACGGGAAGGTGAGTATATGCGCGATGGTGGCGGATCGGAACGAACTCACCATGTTGTGACGAATGTAACGCGTGACCGTCGGGTTGTTTAGTGGATTCGCTAGGGTACCGTCGTTCGCGTGCAACTGTCGCACTTGGCCTCGAACCATCACCATGTTGCGGACGCCGTCCATTCGCAGCCAGGATGACCCCCTTTCCGTCGCAATCCGTCCTCCCCCAACAGAATCCGCAAACGATCGCCAAGCGCGTCTGCAACAGGAGGCAGAGGCTCGTCGCATATCCGAACAGATCGATGAAGAATTGAGAATTGAACGGGAGAAGCTCAAAAAATCTAAGAGCGACGTTAAGGTGACATTTATCGTTTAAACATGCTTGTCTTTTCATTCGAGGGAGACTGATGCTGTCCGTTCCCAAGCTGCTGCTCTTGGGCCAGGCCGAATCAGGCAAGTCAACATTGCAGAAGCAATTCCAACTCATGTACAGCCCGGCTTCGCTCGAGAGTGAGCGCATGTCCTGGAGAACCGTTGTGTATTTCAACGTCGTCCGTTCCATAAAAAAAATCCTCGTTACCCTGGAGGTATGGGACGACATAGACGATGGCTCTGACTCCCATAGTACGCTGGAACGCCAAGAGTTCAGCCAGGATGCTCCCCTTTTGGTTGGCGCATCTCGCGCCAGCTTCGCGGATTTGCATCTCGGCACTCCCTCTTTGGATGCAGAACTTCCAAGCCCTATAGCTTTAAGCCCTACAAAATACTCCACCATCTCGGACTTGCGCCGTCGTCTTCTGTTCCTCGTAAATACAGAACCCGAACTTGCCGACCGGCTTAGCGGTGGTGTCTCTGTGTCAGGGTCTGGCAAAGGAGAAGTATATGTTCGCAGCGGCTGGCAGGCGAGGACCATTTATACTGGTCAGAAGCTCATTGGGATGCGATCAAAGCGAACGGAGACAGAGAATGCAAGACTATCTGCTGAACGTCCTAGTACGGCTTTATCGACCGACGTCAATCCAGATGCTCTAGTCGACAACGTCGCCTTAATGTTAGAGCAGTCACGGGAAGACATAATAACCCTCTGGGAACATCCCGTTGTTCGTGCTTTGATTTCCAAAAGAAAGCTGAAGCTCGACGAATGGTCGGAATTGTAAGTCAGCATATATACATATATGCGTGCATCTTGTTGACGATCTGCTTCCGTAGCTTTTTAAACAACATTGCTCGCATCGCTGCTCCAGGATATATCCCATCGACAGGTAGGTCCTAATGGATTGATTTCATACCGTTACTGGCTCATGTGCAAAAGATGATATCCTGCACGCCCGTATCCAGACGATGGGTGTCGCCGAGCATATCTTCGACGTGGATATTCACGGGAAGAACGTAGCATGGCATCTCTTTGACGTTGGCGGTGCCAGAGGGCAGCGTCACACGTGGGTGCCATACTTTGACGATGCGAACGCTATCATTTTTGTTAGCCCAATCAGTGCCTTTGATCAGGTGCGTCTTCCACAAAAAGTATATATCCTAGTTGATTTCGTGCACCGGAACATAGTACCTGGAAGAAGATCCTCGCACGAATCGTATTGACGACTCCCTGCAACTCTTCACCCAAATTTGTTCCAATCAGCTCCTCAAAAAGGTCCATCTAGTTTTGTTTCTCAGTATGTTGGTCGCACATATATCAAGAACGAGGGTTAAGTCGACGTTCATTTGACAGATAAGACGGATATCCTGAGAAAAAAGCTGGAGCAAGGCTTGCTGGTCTCCAAATAGTACGTCCCTGTCGTACCGTTAATTCCTCGCTCACATGGAGGAAGTATCCTGTCATATGGCGATCGTGCCAACGAATACGAATCAGTAGTGCAATATTTCCGGGCACATTTTTTGCAGGTCCACAGGAGGAATAATGAGAATCGGCGAGTCCTATATACACACTTGACCAATGTTACGGTTAGTGCTCTACTTGTTCCAAGATCCATTACATCCCATTGATTTGTACTTGGCTATCCTAGGATACGAAAGCTACGCAGAGTATTATTGGTAACGGTAGGTTGTTTGTGCTCGCGTTCCATTTCATTCCTCACTGAGCATCCAGTACGGGACTCCATTTTCCGGGGTTACTTACAATCGGCTGCTCTGGTCTGATGTTCCCATCGCTTTCCACCTTTCTGTCCTTCGTATGGAAAGAGTCCCCAACACGTCTTCTTGTGTTCATAGGACATTCCGAGTAGATATTCCCCCACGTCGAGCGTTCATACACTACGCAGGTCATACTTGTATTATTCCCCTAGGTTTACCTGAGCTTTGCAGACCTTTGTTCAACTGCTTATATTCCTTTTTCTGTTTACTGAGTGGGTCGTAGTATCGCATTTGTACATATTGCTGTTTAGTCTTGTACTTTACAGCATCAGCGACGATTCCACGTAGCTTTATTGGGTCTCCTCCGACCAAGTGCTCCTCGTACGTTGTATGTGATATACTTGTGAGCAAGTAATTCCGCACTCCCTCCCCCCCTGCGTCGTCCAAGTTACTACCGTGCAGATCAGCATCCGCTTTCGGTCCCATTTCTGCTTCGACGTGCTCAGTCTGATCACTTGATGACCTGATCATGCAAGGTGACCGCGAGCCCGTCAAAGTCACATTCTTCCCTCCGCTGTATCACCAACGCAGAATATGGGTGCTGGACGTTCTTCGACGTGAGCGACTCACCGAGGTATGTGCGGCAATCCAGATCAACGCCGTCTCATGGGAGAATTCACTGATCCAAGCGTATAGATCCTAGATATCGGATGTGGCGAAGGCTTCCTCCTTGCAACGCTATGCCAGCCCGCCCCATGGCTGAGACCGCATCACTTCCAAGACGATGATCACGAGTTGTCCTCGCTCTTTTGCAACGTTGGCTTGAACGACGAAGATACCCCCGATCTACATGTGACACGCGTCGTAGGACTCGACATTTCGACTTCCCAACTAGAGATCGCTGCTCAGTGCACATCCCCGGCATCAGCCAACCCTCTCTACACGCGCTGGGAGGCCCTGGACGTCGAACTATGGCACGGAAGCGTCGACACAGTCAATCCCGCGTTCGTCAACGTACAGTGCATCGTTGCTAGCGAACTGTAAGGTGTTTCTCATCGCGTACATTCTACTCCTCCGTCCCGCTGATGAGCACACCTGTGTGTGGGGGGTGATGTGACGTAGCATCGAGCATTTAACGGAAGACGTCCTCGTGCAACTTGCCCCCATCGTACTCGGTGTGTATCAGCCACGCGTGTTCCTTATCACTACTCCGTCGTATACTTTCAACCGACGATGGTCCCCACCCGGAGTTGTGGATCCTAAGGGGTATCTCGACCCGACTGGCCTGACCGACCGTGTATTCAGGCATTCCGACCACAAGTTCGAGTGGACCGTTGACGAATTTGTTCGGTGGTGCCAGAGTGTCGCGCACCAGTGGGGATACGCGGCGGAGACCGCAACTATAGGGATACCCGACCAGCAGGACCCTTGGGGACGGGACGATGCTTTGGGTGGCGCCACTCAGGTTGCGTCCTTTAGGCGGTTGGACGACCGCTTCTCCAATGCAGCACGGGAGCACGGAACGCAGGCCGTTCGTATTGCGATGAAAGGACCCCACACTTTAGTGGCGAGGCACCGCCATGAAGCGCATCCGCGCGCAGGGTGCCCTGCAGACCTGAGGGAAGTCGAGGAAGCAATGACTCACAAGTTTCGACAATGGGGAGAAACGAGCCTCGGGGTTCACGAGCTCTGGTCCACAGATGACCTACCAGTCTTGTGTGGTGGGTCGATAGAGGTGATGCTCAACGCCGCAGAACAGAGTACGGAGCTAGAGTTACAAAGAATTGCTGGCCACCGACGCGGAAACTGGCAGGTTCAACTAGTGAGGGGGCTTGCTGACCGGTTGCCCGGACAAACTGCACCGATGGAGAGCGAGAGCGTTAGTTGCGAGATGGATGAACTAGACTGTGACGAAGAAGAAAGCTCGTTCGACTCTGGCGTGTACATGAGTATGACCCATGATAGTACCCCGTGGCGCTCTGAAGATAATGGCTGGTCACGAGTCAGTGAAGGCGGGGATACTTGGAACACGAATTGGAGCGGGGGCTGGGCAGGCACGACCCACTCAGAGTGAAAAAGAAGTGAGACGAGTTCCGTCAACGCGGTCGAGGGTCGACTTGGAGTGGATTACGGAAATAGATCCAGATTAGTACCTAACTCATGTACATCTAACAGAACCGGGCTCTGTCAGGCGTAGTCTGGGAGACAAGTATCAAACTGACAGCTACGGACGAGCACCAGGCGCCGGTACTCGTCAGGCTTCCCGCACCGACCTATAAGGTGCTGTGTGTGCGCTCCGTGGTGAGTTGGGCTGACAGGGCGGACGGAGATGCTTCATACTGACCAATGAGAGGATGTAGCTGTGCCATGTAGGTGATCATCCACATGAGATAACACGACGAAAGGGTGAGGAGAATGGCAGTCCGAATAGTTCTGTGTTGGCGGTGTGCTCAGTCGCTGGGTGTTCATCTGATTTTCAGCTGCCACTCACGTTTGCTGGGGACCTTTCGGAACGAACAAGTATCCACAAGTCATTAACCCCAGTACAATGACGAGCATGAAGATGACAGGAAGCATCGAGCCCATATTGCAAGATTGGTTTGGTTCAGACGTCCTCCACTTGGGTTCAATGGCAAGCAGCCCACTCCCGATTCAAGGTCACGTGATAGGCAAACTCGACACTGAATTCGCTAGCATCTACTGTGCCTCACAGAGTAGTAATAGTAGTAGTAATAGTAGTAGTGTCTAATTTTCAAAGGCTCGACGTCTGTAGCAAACATTACGCGGCTTCTTGGGCATCGTGATCATGGTCTGGATAGGAAGATGAGCGTATGCCATAACACAGTATAGGGACACGTACATGATAATTGTGCTCTGGTAAGGGCTGGTCCAGTTTGATCTCCACTTGGCGTATCAGTGTTGCAAAAATGGTTCCCAATTGTAAGTACGCAAACTGAATAAAGAACATCTGAGCCAACATCCAACGAAGAGGGTCGTGAACTACCTGCTCGCCAATACATCGGTGCCGGCCAGCACCAAACGGCTGGTAAGGACTTTCCGTTCCCTTGCTTACAGCACCAAATCCAAAGTCAATCTTCTCGCCAAATTCATCCGAATAAGTCTTGAACGCTTGGGCTGCAGCACCTTCAGGATCGCTCCACCGAGTTGGGTCCCAGCTACGCGGATTGAGCCAAATCAGTGGGTCGACCTGGCTGACACTTGGAGAAGCAAGAACGTAGTGACCGCGAGGTACGACATAGGTTCCATCTTTTGAAGGCGCAGCAAGGGAGGGTGGAACGGGAACATCAGAGCGAACATAACGCATAATACTGTGAATGGGTGGGTGGAGGCGGAGCGTCTCCCGGATGATCGAGTCCATGACAGGCAGTTCACGAAGCTCCTCATAGGTCATACTCCTAAATGAGCCATCAAGATTACCAAAGTATTTCACCTGTTCTTGGTAGAATGCCTCTCTGGATAAAGGAAACGTATAGGAGGCATCTAGAACAGTGAAGGCGGGGACTTACTGTACTTCTTGGTTGTCTGCGAGGTGAAGAAGAGCCCAAGAGGCAGTAGCTGAACTAGTGTGTTGTCCCGCCATAAGAAGCGCGATCAAGATGTGGGCAATCTCGTGGTCTGGGAGCGCTCTACCGTCCCGGTACTTTTGAGCAATGAGTGCAGAAATCATATCTTGTGCACCCTGTCACAGTCATGAGCACATGGCTGAACGCAATACAAGACTGGACTCACAACACAGGATTGCCTGCGTTTCCGGATGATATCAATGTAGAATTCGCTCATTTTCTTGTGTGCTTCGTCCCGTTTACGATAACTCTCCAAAGGAAGGCTGGGAAAGAGGAAGTTGACTGGCGTGAATCCACCATCCAAGGCATCAAACAATTCTGAGAACGTCTTGTCGAGGTTTTCGCGAACCTCGGTGCCTTGAAGTGTCCGTGACGCAGTCAAAATTATGACTTGTGCCATAACGTCTGTAACATCGAAGCGTCCCCATTCATTGATGTCATTCATCTGGAAGGCCAAGAATGTTGCATCCGTCCTCATGAAGTGGTCAACCTCGTTCTCGATCATACCAACATAGCTGCGGAAGTTTTCGACCGAGAGGCCAACTTTGACGAACTTCTTCTGTTCCATGAACACCTCATTGGGAACATCGTATACAACATCTTTACCAAAAACGGGGGTCGTTAGATGCTGAGACACGGTCAGTCGACAGTAAAACGTTACAGGACTCTACACACCTTGTAAGCATCCTCTGCGGAGAATGCCATGTTTTTGCCACCAAGAACAAAGTTGTTGCCCTGGGAACTGAGCGTGACGGTTACCTTACGACCCAACAAGATAAACGTGAAGACGTTCCCATACTGCCAAGCACGACATAATTGGACGCAGAACCCATACGACAGTGTGTCGGGCATACCTTCTCTCTACATTGAGCGAAGAACTTCAATGGATCGTTGCCATAGGAAATTGCAGAACCAAAGATGGGAACAAGATGGAACACTTCCGGAGGTAACGAAGGGTCGCGAGGAAGAACCTGTAGACGTGTCAGTTCAGTTCACTATGCACTATGAATACATACCAGCTGCCTAAGAATGTTTAGGACAATGGCCAAGAACGGTGAAGAGACGACTAGGAGAAGGATGGTGCGTCCTGACGGGTTTGTGATATAGGCTTGGGAAGATCCCAGCACGGAGGCCACGTAGCCTGCGACAGGCAACGTATTGTTGGCCGACATTGAAGCGCGTCTCAGGCAGGGAGAGGAGTGAGGAGCGCGTTCGCTTTCCTGCGCGGTATGAAATACTGCTGGGTCCTTGCTTAGTCAGCGTCTCTTTTCTGCAAGATCGAAATCAGGCCACGACCCCAAAATGGGACGATTGTCTACAGCTATATTATTCTGTGGTGGATATAATTTACCAGAAATAATGGTTAATGGATTATATATAAATATACAATCTATTGTTTTAGATTTAAAATC
>JBBPKN010000181.1:0-60509 GCA_038089275.1 Pulveroboletus cf. rosaemariae | reverse complement strand
TACTGTATACTCTAATAATCAAAAGTATATAAAAGCATTCCAATGGAGTCTCTGTTTTTAAATGGTCATATCTACACAGACACTGGGCCAAATCACATGATCTAAGGGCTGAATAATAGCCAAGAGTAAGTACTATATTTGATCTTATCAAAGTGAAATAACATTTCCACAAATGTTTGCAGGGCACTTCATACCCTGAATTTAAATTAGATATTGAAATGCTTTTTGAAATTACTATATATAACAAAAATTCTATTAATTTACTACCTATTCAAAGAATACTGCAAGATTATATTCATAACAAATTTTATCTTTTCTTCTATCTTTTTAATATCACAATATTTCAAAAATATCTTATCTAATTCCTTGGATATTTCAATTGATATTTTAGATGCTTTATATTTTTCCAACCCCAACAAAAATGGATTTTCACATCTATTTTGAACAAGATCATATAAATACTGAAGAACAAATATGGCATCTATTAATATATATATATAAGTACCATTAAAATTCAACTTTAACTTATCTATGCCCTTTTGAAGAATTTTTCTTTTTGACTTGATTGTTTCTCTGGCCTAACATATATGACAAGTTAATACAATATATATTTTTCACAAATATATATGCCATAAACTCAATATCTGATGATAGATCAAATTTCTAACATATAATTTAGAAAATGTGTAATATAAACAAAGTTAATACTAGATCTACTATGTAGAACTTTAAATCAGATAAAATCTGGAAAATATTAGATACTACATATAAAAGCTTCCAAGTAAAAACTAATTGTCTATTTAAATTATCACAAAAAATTCCTAGATTATTATATTAAATTATATCTTCTAAATATTCATGAAAAACAAATGTAAGCAATGAAAAAATATTTCATAGTGCAATATACTTGTATTTTATTTAAATATCATATAAAAAGTATACAAATCTAGCAACACTAATATAATACATACCAGCTAATAATATAATAATTCAAGAAAAAGTAATTAGAAACATAGTAATTAGCAAGATTTTTATTTTAAATCCACATTAGACCACTTACAAACTATTAATGGAAAAACAGCAGTAATCATGGTTATTAGTAGCATTCTTATTTCAAATCTACATTAAATCACTTACAGACTATTAATAGAAGAGTAGTTGTTATGAAGTGACACTGCAGCACCAGAACTGGTCACATAACAACATGTGATTATACACAAGAAACCTCTTTTTTGACTTAGCCCTAGTTTGTAATTTCAATTCTTTAAGAGTATTTATTATCTTCCTTTCCCAGCAGTGGTCATGTGACAGTTAGTCACCTGATATGGATCTGCCCTCCATCTAATCTCCATAGATCTTATCTAAAACTAATCTGGATCTAGATCTTATCTAAGATATATCTGTGGCAGATCTCTAGATTGGATTTCATCTGTGGCAGAGATCCCCATCCTCATGGATGCAGCATCTCTGACTCTGCATTTCCATTTCATAGAACCCTTTTCTTTCATTCTCCCTTTATATCTGCACCTGCTCTTTGCTGATATTCTTTAATTTCCACTTTATGCTTTTCTCTTATTCCTGTTCTTATCTATTAGCCCAGGGTTTGGGGCATTTCCTGATTAGTAGCTCATGTATTAGTCAGCAGTAGTTCTTAGACAATATATAAGGGCAAGAGTATAGAGAGCTGGCTTTCCAATCTTTGTTACTTGAGTCTTGGACTTTCACAAGTGATTCCTTGGGGGTTTTTCCTTAAGGCCTGGCTGGGGCTTTGTCCCTTCACAGTCTTGACTAAGCTCATCCTTTCCTCTCATCATATCTAGTTAAAGCCACTAGATTCAAAAGCTTACTCAGTAGAAGAAGTACCCTCAGATGGGATTAGAGTTAGAATAAGTCCACCTCATTCAGCAGTAGCAGCAAGCCCTCATGTGAAGAATGCATGTAAGTAGTGGCATCCATGGTTATCAGTAGCATTCTCATTTCAAATCCATATTAGACCACTTACATACTATTAATAGAAGAGCAGTAGTAGCCATGGTTATTAGCAGCATTCTTATTTCAAATCCACATTAGACCACTTACTTTCTATTAGTAAAAGAGCAGCAGCAGCCATAGTTATCAGCAGTATTCTTATTTCAAATCCACATCAGACCACTTATAGACTATCAATGGGAAAGTGGCAGTATCATGATTATTAGCAGCATTCTCATTTTAAATCCACATTAGACCACTTACAGACTATCAATGGAAGAGTAGCAGTAGCCATGGTTATTGTTACAAACGCTATTAAGCAGTCACCTGACAAGCACGTGACCGTGGGACTTCATTGCCAAACAAGGATAAACCCTAGGTTATGGTTAAGCATATTTAATATTCTATTGCCTTATGGTTGGGAGCACAGCTTATGGTTGGATCTAGCATCTCAGATGACAGATTGTATCTCCCGATCAGATCTCTGATGAATCTGATCTCAATCCAGAAGAGGGTCAGATCTGATCGTGGCAGAACTCTAGATGGGATCTCCTCAGCCTCATGGTTGAGGGTATGGTTTAATCTCCACTTTCCCTGACCGGCTATTTAATATAGAAACCTTCCCTTCCATTCCTCATTGCCTCCACTTGATACACACCCCTTCCACATGGCCCGCTTGGTCATACTCATAGTAAGCACACCCTATGCCCTACTCCTTATTTAAATATACCCTGTGCCCTGGACTTGGTCCATGCGCATATGGGATTAGTATATATAGTAGTACAGTTCTGTCTCAAGACCCTCAGTCTTGAGCACTTGTATCTTATCTCCAGTTACCATCAATAGTAGATCAAGTGGCTACTCGAACTCCTGGCTTGACTCTCATTCATCATCGTTGCCATTCTCTTTCCTCATTATCGACTACAACGACAAGCCAGCCCTACTTTAGGGTTAGAGTCATCAACCTTATCGCAACCAAAGAAACCGTAACCAGCCCAAACATCAGGACAAGTGTCACCATCGGATTAGTAGGAAGCCAGAACGTAACAGTAGCAGCAAGCCCTTAAGCAAAGAATGCATGACAGTTGAATCTAGCATCTCAGATAATAGATGCATCTTCCAATCTTATCTCTGATGAATCTGGATCTTGATCTAAATGAGAATCAGATTAAATCATGGCAGATCTCTAAATGGGATCTCCTTAGCCTCACAGCTAAGGGTATGGTTTAATCTTCACTAACTCTGAATTCTTCCCTTTCATTCTACATAGCCTCTCTCTTGATACATCCCTTTACTGCATGACTTATTTAGTCATATTCTCTATCCTTACTCTATGCTCTATTCCCATATTTAGATAGATAGCCCTGAGCCCTGATGGTCTGTGCACCATCCTGGATAGTATATAAGTAGGTAGTTCATTGATTAAGGCTCTCCAGCCTTAATTACCTGTTAACCATATCATTTTTTGTCAATACATGGGCATTCCAGGCAGTCTGGCTTCTTAGGGGTCTTTTCTCCCTTTAAGCCATCATTATCCTCTATTCAATCTGAATCTGACATCAAATCTGTGCACATCCTCTCAAGGCAGATCATTAGAGTAAGAAAGCATCATACAAAGTTCAATACCATAACACTTACTTACTATTTAATTGCATATTCCACATATAACAAGATGTTCCTTTCTTGTGCTATAACCAGCAGCATCTGCAGTAACACATTATCTAATGCAGCTGTAATCTCTTTCAACAATACTCTGCATTGCACATCAGATGTATCCATGTCTAATAATATAATTCAGTAATTAGAGTCACCAATACTATATATCCACATACTATTCAACTTTACAAATCTCCTTGGAGCATACTTCATATTGCACAAATCTCCCCATATATTCCTCTTGGAAAAAGCCTCTTTATTATGCCTTCTTTGCCTTGCAACTTGTTCTTTTACAGGCAGGTGTAGATCTTCAATCTGGGATCTCTGTGCAACAAGTGCATCATATTTTGTGAAAACTATCACAACTGGCATTGATAACCACATCAGTTAACTTACAAAATATTATCCTAAACAAGCTATTATCTTTTTTGATGTCACATTCATTAAAGAATCTTTCCTCTGCCACAGTAATGGCATAATGATGTTAATCCATCAGAATACAGTATCTGCTCATCTTAAAGTAGCCAATACCCAATTCAATATACTCACTCACCATATTGCATGGATCTGCTATCTAAAAATAGTTGTCATTGTATATTTTCTAATAAATCCTCATAATTTGCCTCAAAACCAGCAGAGTCATAGAACACAAATTTCTCATTGCTCTTAAAAACCATCTCATGATTGATATCATGCAGCCTACACTGTAAAACATAGATTTTCTACAATGGTAATACAACCATATTTGTATAATTAAATACTCACCTCCCTGTACCCTTCAATTGTAAGATCAACCTGATCATCTGTCAATGAGATATCAATAAGTTCCAGCTTGATCAACTATACCTTTTTTCCCTGATCATTGTAAATCTCTGGTTCTTCTGTTGAGTCACAAATTCTCTGAAGGATTATTATCTTTCCAGCATTTGCCCTGCTGATGACAAGAATCCTAAATTGCCTGAATTTCCTCATAAGGTCCAGGTCAACATGCTGCATAAATTGAGAAATATTTAGACTCTCCTCTGATAGAGTCCAGGTCAACTTGCTACATGAGGTATGAATTATTCACAGGCTCTCCCTTGGTATGATCCAGGTCAATATGCTGCATAACATGGAAAATATTTGCAGGCCCTCCCTCAGTAGAGTCCAGGTTAATATGCTGCATAAAGTGCAAATTATTTGCAGATCTTCTCATATAGATAAGGACTCAGAGCCACCCTAATTGCTTCTTGATTTTCTTCTTGAAAGCAGCCTTCATTGTAAAAGTAGCTAATAAATCTGAATAATAAATAAAATGCAAGACTGAATACTGAAGAGGTGATGGTGAATCTGATCAATAGATATCATGGGAGTACTAGTGGCTAATGATGGCCAAATCCCATGCCACACTGGTGTTGCCCAACTCAGCAAATAACATTAAACCATTACTAGTAACAGTAAAAGAGAGAATATGCACTCTTTATCCATCTCATTATATAGAAAAGTACAGTTTTACACTTGCACACAATTTATTCATGCAAAACAGATGTGTTCAATAGTGGTGAACTAGAATATTCAGTGATGTGACAGGTAACTCAGAAACCCAGTTGATAGTTAAACACATGACTCTTTCAGTAGTGAATATAGCCATTTGATACAATCACTAAAAGACTAAAGTCATAAAAGAAACCAGGTTAGATCCCTCAGATACAAAGATTTAGATGATTTACAAGATGAAGTGGATATTGGGGACAAATTTGATTTGAGAATCTATAAAGATAATGATATATGATGTTTACTTGGGCACCAGCCCAGCTCTAGCCATAAATTATGCAAATGTATCAAGCACTTCACATTACTTGGAAGGTGAGAATGATGGGCCTGATAAGGACACATCAGTTTAGTAATTCAATTTAACATTGACTCTTCAAACAAAAACCAACATATAACACTTACTAGACAGATAAGAATAAGCAGCCAGAGCTACTAGTGGTGCAGAAACAGATACAAGAGCCACCATATGTAATATCATAGCAAGATTAGTTGAACATTGACCACACCATCAGCATACATCCAAAAACAGAGACAAGGAGATATGTGACACCCACATTGCTATTGAGCTCAAGTAGTTAAACTAAGTTTTTGAGGTTCCATAGCTACCATATGCACTTGTGCTGATCTCTTAGAGGGCCAGGCCCTTAGACAATCTCTTATATCAAGTGAACTTGTGCATTACTTTCTAGGCTGATCCAACTTGAATGAATAGGTTATTGTCATTAAGTGCAAATGTCACCATTAAAAGGAGTAGGTGGTTCTTGGGGCCATATATTGAAATTAAGGTTCCATATCAAGAGTATGCATGAGTGGAGTGATGTGAAGAATAGGGGGAGATCAAGATCAACATAAGGGTGCTTTAGTACACATATGGTTGATGAGGAAGATGTGGGAGATGTGATTATAACAGTAAGCAAAGCATGAAAGAGCAAACAAGTAATAACAGCAACTCACAAGTACAGTAATGTCCAACTGGGGAATGTTTGCTTCTTATAGCATATGTTGCTTAATAGCCATCAATTCCCACAATCTTGCTGCTTATTTTCATTTTATTGTACCATTTTAGTACAATCCATAGATACAGGATACAAGAATGATATCAGATAACAGATAATAGAGGAGCTGAAAATGAAAGACATACACAATTGAATTATCAATCTTCCTGAAGAAGCAACAACTCACCTTAGTTACCTCTTTCCAGTGGAAGAAAAAACCCATTTTCTTTGTAAATAGGAAGTTATCAGATGTTAATGAGTCTGAGAACTTGATTAGCAGGACAATCACTGAAAGAAACTGCATAAGTCTGACTTGCCCCACACATACTGCACATACATTCATCAGAGCTACAGATGATTCCACATGTCCATATTCAAAAAAGTGGGCAAATAAAAATGCTAGCACTTATCAGAATCACTTCTGACCCAATTCACTTATTTTCCAGCCATCCTTTGCCACACATACAGAAACATCCCTGTGAACCACATCCGCAACCCCTAGTTCCACACTGTCATTGTCTTGACTGGCAATCACCAACTAAAAAGGTACTTGTTTCTCCTACCCATATGTTGGATTATCAAGCATGTACACAGCCAGGAACACAACATATGCTATACCTAGTAGATATGCATGCAGACTGCAGTGTCACATGTCCAGGATGCATCACAGTCCCATCCATCTCCCTTATTACCATCTCACACATGTACTTTATCTTTTGTTTCTTTATGTTTCAGTCTGGCAGTTTTATGAAATGCTGTTATTACATTGATCATAGGATACATCAATATCAGTATATATGATGTACCTACTTTGTCCAGAACACCTCAGTCCGTTGTCTCGCACACGACTGAGTCTTCTCGCTCTTGACAGTCGCGTACCCATTCAAGAATCATAATTCTAACACCATAATCAATAAAATGCACCCGGTTATTGCGATCACCTTGAGCGTAGTTGAAGGTCACATGGCCGCCTGTCCCACAGGATCAAGCCCGCTTCGGAAAGGGGCTTGGTTGCAGTAGCCTGTATGTGCTCCATCAATGCCTCTCCCAAACACACTGCATCCCACAGCCCGAGATTCATACCCTGCCTGTCAATAGGGGGATAAATGTGCGCTGCACCACCTACGAGAAGGACGACGCCACCTGCTGGTCCTTTCCCTAGAGAAAGGAGTCGGATAAAGTGTGTATCAGAGATCGCAGCGCGGTTGAGGAAACGCATGGACCAGACGACTTCCTGGATATGTACAGACTTGGATTTGGGGTTCACGGAAGAGTCGGATGATAAACCTAACAACCCAAACTAGTCTACTACGCTCTGCAAATACTCCTTTGAGGGCGAGCGCGAAATGTCTCCCTCTTCCATAGGGATTCCGGCCCCAATATGGTGGAGTGGGTCTGTAGAGGTGTCAGAAGGCAGGGGAAAACAAAGGAATAAACTCTTCGGGGACAACATGAAGTGGTCTCCACGTCCAGAGTGTCAAATGAAACGTCCGCAAGGACCGTCTGTGTGAAGTTGGTTTCACTTGCTGCAACTCGGGTGTCGGGTCATTGAATCCGATGTAAACAGTCGTACAAACCTAAGTGCGCAGATGCACTAAATGATTGCAAACCAGAACTCACCACTGAGCGCGCGCCATCTGCAGCGACAACATATCTCGCGGAGATCACTCTGCTATCTTCAAACGTGACATCTGTCAGCTGGTTGTTTTTCGCCTTGCACTTCATCGCAACCACCGTTAGACCTCGTGGATGGAGACACCTCGAGAATCTGTTTGTCATATACTGAGGAATGCAGATATAGTACGGTTGCCATGTAAACAGTTAAAGGAAAAAGTCAGGACAGACTAAGAGACCAATACACATCGTGAATGGACGTTAGTCAGTTTTACCCACTTGATATGACCTCATCTCCCATTCCAATCCTATCCAGGACCTGCGAGGTATTGAGAGGACGAGCGAAGGACACGGGAAGGTCCACCTACCTCGACGAGTGGCACCATGAACGACGATAGCACAAGATGTATTGGCGCCCTCCGAGACAGTGTCCACGACGACCAAGTTTCGGCAATCGTGGTGGAGGAGAGATGTGGCAGTAGTGAAGCCTGCTAGACCTGCGCCGACTAGGAGGGCTGTGGTGCTATCGGGGAGTGCTACCATTGCTGTATGAAGTGGGCATTGACGGAGAACATTTTATACGTGGGTCGCTTTTGCTTTGCAGTGCATGTGCTGATTGTTTGGAACGATACTTTCATTGTTGCAGAACACGCGCGGTGTCTATGGGAACGAGTGACAAAGTTATGTAGAAACAAAGGGACCGGAGAGTGATGAAAGCTCCTTCTTGTGGTAAATCGGTGTGTAGCAAACAGGCCAACGAATGGCACCGAGATTCACATCCGTTCCAGTCAGATGCTACCCCATGACGGCGCTATCACAGGGATGATCGTCTAAGCTAGAACCATGACCTCGCTCTCTTGGTCCATTTCTGTATTGCATGGATACCAGTCCATGTGGGCTCGCGTTCCTTGTCACGCATCTGATCAGTGCTACCGACACTTTCTACTAACGAATATAAGGACTCAGTTGGGGTGTAGAAACGACTGGTATTAGTACCTAATGAATATAAAGACTAGGTACTAGTTAGCAGCCATTGCTATAGAATATGTGATGTTCATACATACCTCAGTCGGGGCGTAGAAACGACTGAGGATGTTATGGAGAATAGTAAACAATCTTAAAGGGCTGCGGAGTCTCATTCCGCTAACACGTTGGGTAGACAACGAAAGGGTAGAAATGTCATGGTGAAACAGTAAGCTGTACAATATGGGTGATTAACATCTACAACTACCAATACCCCTTATGCCTGACAACGGACGTGCATACTAGCGCAGCGATCCTACTGTTGACTACTTTGCTCAAGGTTGTAGTACACACATGGTCACAGCTACACTATTTCACCCCACCTCGGCACTCCGGTCAAGTCTTTAATCTTATGAAGGAAACCCAGAATTGGAACATGTTGGTCGTGAGCTCCGTTGCTAGAGTGCACAGGCTATGACACCAATTGGCGATGCATGAAAGAAAACTGACAACTAGGTGATTCTTCAAACACATAGGGTTGATCGTCTCCTTCAGCGGCGAGTTCTCCGTCTTTGAGCATTTCCTCATCCTCCTCTTTCTCTGACTTCCTGTGACGAGCACTTTGGTCCCTGGACAATGATGAGCGTGTGGCACGTAGATACGAGTGACGAAAACCCGATACTTACAAAGGTTTCTTGCGTCCTCTCCCACGTTGCTTTGGTTGTGCATCTAAAAGTGCAGCATACTGAGGATCCCGAGCTTTCTGCACATGTATGCGGGTAAATAGTTACTCTAAATAAGTGTGTACAACTAACCTTGATATCGACGAAGTATTTAAAGAGGTCTGTTTGACCCAGCAGGTAAGAGTAGCGCTTTACAGCATCGGCAATCTATACACTATGAGGACACAGTTCACGGTGTTGTGACAGGGGAGATACCTTTGCCTTGTCCATTTCCTGTCTCCTTACGTACAGCTGGCTCTCGTCTGCTTTTCGCTTTTGCTTCTTCTGCTGTCTCTCTGCAAAGTGTTGCATTTTCACTAGTTTAGACGGCGATGAGCCGCTTGCGACAGGTTTCTGAAGAGGTAGGAGTTTAACTCAAAGTGGTTTGGTCACCATACTCGTGTGGGGACAGACCTGGTCCTCGTCGCTTTGAAGTTCGTCTTCTTCCATGCTCGCCCCACCATCAATGCACTCGCTCTCGCCATCGTCCGCTCCCTCGCTTTGCTATCCCATCCAATTTCACACACATAGTAAACATACCGTCACCCGGAGGGTGACAGAATACTTACCTGTCTTGATACGACGTTGCTTGGAAGGAAGATCAAGAAACGCACTGTCAAAGTGTTGTCGCCCGGTCGCCCGTCGAGGTGTGCCAGCGTGACTGTGACAAGCGCGAAGTATTGAAGTATTGTCACTCCTCTCCTGCTCGCAAAGGTCACTTGGTTTAAGAAGGGAACAGAGTCTATGGATCGTCGTGATCTACAATCTTGGTACCGCAGACAAATACGGAGCATTTTTTTGTCTGGACGGCACCTTTATTCGTCGTCACCATGCTCACCGTTATGTGGCGCACCCAGGGGAAGGCTAGGTGCACTGCGCTCAGGACTAGAGTACGGTCTAACCGAGTATCGGAGATTCCTGCGTCGCCTTTGAATCCATGAGGTCAACCCCGAGAATAGGATCGGCTTCCGGTGACCACACGACACGACGCAAATACTACCACCGCTGTCGTACACTCCCCAACCGTGCACTATAATGGTCTTGTGTAGCATTTTTGGATGACAGACATTACCCGTTTGGCTGTATACCCCCCCGGTAAGCAGCCAGACCAGTTATCGACAATCTGAATCTTTTCGTTACTTTTGTACCTGGTTCGGGTACCACAGTCCCTACATAATTTATTACGGGATAGATTCCCCACCTTCATCAAATTGTGGCATCGTATGCCGACAATGTCTGAGGCTGGAATATGCGTGACCCAGTGTGACGAAAAGTTTGCATGGCATGTGCGAAAGACGACAAAAGTCGGAATCAGTCTACATGCTGAATGTACACCAGAAAAAATCGGGAAAAACGCATAGTAGATGGATCGCCATGGCGTGAATTCACAGATTGAACCCGAGGACAGTAAGTGTCTTTGTGAAGATGTTAGAATGAAAATAGTGATTTCTTGCACATCTGGGGAATTGATACCCAGTCTAAATTTGGTTGCTCGGCGACACATTATTTTCTAGTTTCATCGGCTACTGCTTCACTGATGGAGAACCAGTCAAGAGAACGTAAATTGACCGCGCGTGTCAAACCGGGCTAGCACTTCAGAAACCTCTCAAGGGGCATACGTAAGTTGATTACACATCAAACTGAAACACGAATGCCATAAACGATTCTCTTACTCTCTCGATATTTCAGGCAGACGAGGGACTGACGAACTATGATGTATCTTGCTATTCCCCAAAGCTTGTGGGGCGCCATAGGTGTTCCAGCGACCAAATTACCCATCAACTGTGCGACATTCGGATCGTATGTACTGCCTCCTTTACTTCTTTACTTCCTTATGGCAGTACTGGCCATCAAGCCGCAGACCCACTACCTGCGAGTTGCTTGCTGGCCGGTCATGGCACTATTAGCGTGGCGCGCATCAGTTTCCGTGGATACAGCCCTCAGCACTTTTGAGCGAAAATTTCATAACGACCTGGCAGTGAGTCGCTCTTTAGATTGCTTCCCTTGGGATACAGCACAAGAGGAAATACTCACTTGGACTCGCTGAACAACAGAATCCAATGATGATGATGGTCATACGATCTTCTTATTGGGCATTCGTGAAAGGGCCGCTCGTCAGACAACTCCGCCCTGCAAACGGAATTCCTTCGACACTCAACGACACTTTTGACCTTGCGTTCACCTTTCGTGGGTATGGTTGGGACTGGTCACACAAGTTGCATATTCCACGTGAAACCCGCCCATCCAACCGCACCGGATTCGTTCTCCACGTCATGCTGTCGGCGGCTGTCCATGCGTCTATCTGCGGCATTTTCCACAGAGCTCTTCGGTCGTTCTCTCCAGCGGGACTTGGTACCATCTCGGGAGGATCTATTTTTGACGATACTCTACCTTTCCACCTGCGATACTTGCGATCGTGCATCATCGCCCTCGTGGGTTGTTTGGCGACATACAGCCTCCTCCAGATGACATATGATGTGTGGACTCTGGTGGGAATTCTGATCCTTGGACAGGACATGGCTCAATGGCCGCCCGGCTTTGATGCCCCCTGGCGTGCCACGTCGCTGACTGAATTCTGGGGACGGAGGTGGCACCAATGGCTTCGCCACATGTTCCTCGTTCAGGGTGGCTACCCACTCTCGTTTTTCTTTGGCCGGGCGGGTCTTATTGTTGGAACATTCCTCTCCTCCGGATTTTACCATTACGTTGGACTATATTCGCTCGATCCCACAAGTGAACTATGGAGGATGCTGGTCGGGTTCGGCATGATGGCCCCGGGGATGTTTGCCGAGCAAGCATTTGAGCGGGTGATGAGAAGGAAGGTGCGTGGGTGGGCAGGATGGGTATGGACAATGGCATGGCTTCTCCTGTGGGGAAATCTGATTATCGATGGTTTCGTGAGGGCCGGGTTGTACAGGTCCTCGTCCTTGATAGATGGGGTGCCGTCGTTGCGGATGCTAGTGGAACGTCTGGTGATGGTCCTCGATATCTGGTTTCATGAGGTATGACCATCTCTTTCTTGTTCTTTTACAGGTCGAAAAATGTCCCTCGATCAGAGGGTCCTCTCGTGAACTAGGATACTCCTAGAGTGCCATGTAGTTTGCTACACTCGTAGCCTAGTTTATCGCCGGTAGATGTGTCTATTCGTTCCTGCTGCTACGACTGTTTCGGAAATTCAAACATGGATATCTGAAACATTCGTATCAATTGCAATTTAAAGGATTGGATCGAACTGCTCGAACACCGTTCGCATCTTGCTACGTCCCCCATGTGGAATGCTATAGGTGTCCCGATGATCAAAGCTCCCATCGGTTGTGCGACATTTACACTATATGTTCTACCTGCTCTGTTGTCTCATGTCGTCATGGCGGTATTGGCCATCACACCACAAATGCGTTATCTGCGAGTCGCCTTATGGCCTCTCGCAGCATTACTAGCATTGCGTGCAGCAGTTTCCGTGGATATGTCGTTCAGCAACTCTGAACGTAAATTCCACAACGATCTGGCGGTAAGTAAGCTCTTTCAACAACCATGCTCTTTATCAGAGCAAGTTACGAGAAAGAACTCGTTTCTAAATCTGCTGCATGCCAGACCCCGATGGTGATGATCGCTACTCGTTCCCTCTACTGGGCATCGGTAAAGGGGCCACTTGTGAGGCGACTCCGTCCGGCGAACAGCGCCCCTTCGAAGATCATGGACGCCCTCGATCTCGCATGCACCTTCCGTGGCTGTGGTTGGGACTTGTCGCGCGGACTGTGTGTTCCGCGCGAGACTCGCCCATGCAGCCGTACCGGATTTGCCCTCTATGTAATCCTATCTGCGGCCGTCCATGCATTGGCCTTTGGCATACTCCACAGGACTGTCCAGTCGTTCTCCCCAGTGGGACTTGGTTCCGTTCCGGGAGGATCGATTTTTGACGAAACCCTGCCATTTCACCTGCGATACTTGCGCTCATCTGTCATCTCCATCGTCGGCTGTTTCACCGCCTACAGCCTCCTCCAGATGGGCTATGACGTATGCACCTTGGTGGGAGTTCTCGTCCTCGGACAGGACCCGGCCCAGTGGCCACCCGGGTTTGACGCCCCGTGGTGCGCCACGTCGTTGACTGATTTCTGTGGGCGGAGGTGGCACCAGTGGTCTCTCCACGTACACCTCGTCCAGGGCGGTTATCCGCTCTCCTTTTTCTTCGGTCGCACTGGTCTCGT
This sequence comes from Pulveroboletus cf. rosaemariae, assembly GCA_038089275.1. NCBI lineage: Eukaryota > Fungi > Basidiomycota > Agaricomycetes > Boletales > Boletaceae > Pulveroboletus > Pulveroboletus cf. rosaemariae. Next base: position 46,853 of record JBBPKN010000181.1, on the reverse strand, counting down.
TATCGGAGCGTTCCTCTCCAACACAGTGAACCACTATGTGATAGTCTATTCACTCGATCCCACGAGCGAGCTCTGGAGAATGTTGGTCGGGTTTGGGATGATGGCCCCTGTGGTGCTCGCGGAGCGCACGTTCAGGCGGTCGACAGGAAGGAAGGTGTGTGGACTGGCAGGCTGGGTCTGGACGATGGCTTGGCTGCTCCTGTTGGGAAACGTGATCATTGACGGTTTTGTGAGAGCTGGAGCGTTTGGGCCGTGCACGCTGATAGATGGCATGCCGGGCTTGCGCGAGTGGGTGGAGCATGGGGTGATGGATTTCGATGGTTGGTTACACGCTATTATATGACTGCCCCATTTGTAGACTGGCAATTGTCGTAACCTGTACACGACACAACTAGCATCAATTCAGAGGATCGTGTACACACCGCAGGGAGGATAGATCAAGGCTTTGGGGGAGAACTCCGGTGCCAGACGTTCGTTTTTCAACAAAATGGCGACTGATGAAAATGTCACCAAACAGCTTCCGTTGTCCATCGTCGATGGCCATCACAGGGTATGTTTACTAATGTCGAACGCTTGACATTCCTCGTCGATGTCAGGGCATGGACGCCAATGATCCGACCATCCATGGAGACGTTCGTTGTGTTCACAGTGACCCTCATGATATGCAAGCTCGGCTTAGGTTAAACCGCGGTGCCGTCCGGGCGTGGTGATAACTCTTCTCGCCCCAACTACATCCATGCAATGATGGTCGACTCTCCACAAAATCTATACGCAAAGAATCTGCAACAGCCATTCGGGTATCCCTTACAGTCTCCGGAACCGGCGGCTGGCCTCCCTTCATCCTACGAAGAAAACGGGCTCCACATCGGAGATGTTGGCTACGTCGATGAGCATGGCACGTTTGAAGTCCTGTTTAATATTTGTGCTTCCCCAGACCACGAACTCTACAATATTTGGCCCGGCACGAGGATTTTGCTGATCTTGAACTGATCAAGCTCAATTCGAATGAGATCTCCTCTAATCCAAATGCATTCTCTTCTGGTCGTGTATTTTGCTGACTAGCACCTTGTTTCACCCCTTCGTTTCATTCTGGCAGCGCATAGTTTCAAAAGGCGTACATGTCAACCGTGTACCAGCATTATCTCAAGTATGGGTTTCGCTGAGACGATAAAAAAGATGACGGTTCAGCGGTCCTCCAGCCTTTTCACCCTTCTGATGTCATCAATCGCTACTTATTGTTCAAGGTTAGCACAGTGACATACGGTATGCTATAGCATACTGAGCTTGCCATAAGAACCCCAATGTTCAGGTGGCCATCACTCATGACAGCCAGTGGCTAGCCATGCTTGAAGAGGTTTGGCGTCCTTCATCGCTTCCATGCGCGTATTGATCGAGCCTCCACCATAAATTGGTTTACAATGACATGGTGGATGAAGAACGCTTTTGGACATTCTTAGAAGAAGGATACACGGATGACTCTAACTCAGATAGCAAGTGTTCCGTCACAACGATTGTTTACCGATTCCTAACATTTCTTAGATGTAGTATATCTTCGGGAAAAGACGTAGGTCTCTTCTCTTGCCAAGATCTGGAATGTTGACCAAGTTACGTCAATAAGGAAGTGCATGACAGCGCAGAATGCAATGAACCGTCGAAACCAGCGCCTTCTCCCAATACAACTTCACTCCTTGCTCCCTCTCATGACATTCGGCAGATTGTTATCACACGTCCGTACTCCTTGTAATCTTGCAGACGAAGTATAGTAACTTCCCTATAGGGATGCGGGCCGAGAGCGTCATTGCTAATCTAAGACGTATGCCCGTCGATTTTTATGTCCTTATTCAGTTTAACGATACGAAGAGAAAGAGCAGGATTAAGTCGGTTTTTCTCCGCGATGACATTATCCTGTAGGCGAGGCCTTGGTCCTGTCTGCCTGCTATCGCTCACAGTAATTAGGCCTATAGATCCAACGGTCAAAGTTCGACTCTCTGTCAATGCTTCTTTTGAGTTTGAGCCAACCCTCGGAGATGGAAAAACCCTCCGCATTTCAGAAATCAGCGTGGGTGATTTGGCTCAAAGTGGCAGCACGTACTGTGTGTCCCATGACCTTCTGCATTCTGGTGGTTCTCACCACTGGTGCAGTTCCATTCTCTTTGGCAGGAGGAAGTGGTACCTCCTCATTTCCTTTACTCCTTATGACGCTGGAAGAACGGCGGTTTGACCCCTTGACTGAATGGGGTCAAGGCAATGGTAACATAAGAGCAATAGCTAAATTGTATACCCCCATCGTTGACGGGACTTTGCTAGCTGGGATGCCAGGACTATTCACACATCTGAGTTGCGGAGGCAACGGATGAAGGTCACAATGCACTTCTTCGTTATCACAGCGATCACGGGAAGGACGAGCCAAACAAATCTGTAGAATGCTTCAAACGCGCGTTAGACCTTTGTCTACCCGATCACCAATGTCACGCTGTCGCACTGTTCAACCTTACTACGGCGAGGCTCACAAACTGTCAGGCTCACGGAACAACCTCTGGTCTTGATGAGATCATTGCTTCTTACCGTGAAGTGCTCATGTTCCGTCCAGTGCCTCATCCAGATCGACCAGGGACACTACTACAGCTCGCCCAGGCTCTCTTGTATTGCTACGCGAGGCAGCGACGCGATGCATCCGTCGCCGACACGATCGAGGGACTCGCAACTGAGGTCAAGCGAATCTGTTGCGTGGGTAGCTATGAAGATCAGGCTGCGAATCTCGATCTTCAAACACTTAGACGATACCAGGCCACGACATGGGGAAAGTTGGTCGAAATTGACGAGTTGGTCTCGGAATTGGATCGATCGGCTCGAATTCCTCCAGATTTGTATATCTACTGGCCATATCGATTGTTCAACTTTAGTGTTGTGTTGCGCAAACGCTTTGAGATGACTTCCGACCTTGATCGCCTTGACATGTCGATTTCGGTGATTAAGGAAGCTGTGCCAGATAAGCCCTGGGGCTCGCCTTCCTTGGTGACGCGCTCTGCGCACGTTTTATACAAAGTGGTAATGCCGCCGACCTCGACAACTCCATCTCTACGATGGAGGACGTTGTGAGCCACTGCCCTGATGGCTATGTTGAAAAGTCCTGGATGCTCACTAAGCTCAGTTCTATGCATCTTATATGGTTTATCCATCACAACACAACTACCCTCGGCAAGTCAATACCCATGACTAGAGGAGCTGTGCACTTCGGGCTCGACCAGCTGGATAGTCTTGCAAGACTCATCGCCGATGATGCCCTATGCATCGAAGACCTCAGTAGCCTTGAGCAGGAAATCTTGATGCATAGGGATACTGTCGAGCAGCTTCTCGATGACGACTCTTACAAACTTGGCCATCTAGCCAACCTTGCTGGTTCCCTTTTAATTCATTATTGGTGCTCGGGTGACCTAATGGACCTCGAAGAGGCAGTCAGGAGGTACAAGGACGCTATCAAGCTCATCCTGAGTGATCATCCCAATAAACCCGACTATCTTAATAGCCTTGCCCTCACTCTTGGTGCTCGTCTCGAGCGCATCAGTGAGTTGAACGATCTCGAGCAAGCAAATTCCATGCACTGGGATGCCATTGACCTCACTCCGGATGATCATCCCAGCAAACCTGCCAGTCTGGGCAGTTTAGCTAGCTGTCTTGTCATGCGTTTCGAACAACTCGGTGAACTCCCTGACCTCGAGCGAGCGATTTCGATATATCAGGTTGCTATCGACCTCACCCCTGATCGTCATCCGCCTGTCAGGACAGCTTTGCTAACCACCTTGTCGCTCGCCTCCAGCAACTCGGCAAGCTGAGTGACCTTGCGCAAGTGATTTCGAGGCACAGACGTGCTATCGAGCTCATCCCTGGTGGACGTCCTGACAAACCTGGCCACCCAAGTGACCTTGCTGTCTTCTCAGACCCACACGTCCAAATGTTTCAGAAGTTAAATGCAGAAATAGAAATGACTTACACATTTGTGGTTGACCATCTTGTAGGAACTTTCAAGTTTATTGACTCGACAACAATCCCAGCCAAAGAACATATTTCTGCCATGCAGAAAGCTTCAGACTACATTGGACAAATTTTGACAGAATCCTTGAAGATGAAGGCACAAGAGGATATCCCCATGTTCCTCGGAATTGCATACCAAGCCCACTTCATGGTCCATACTTTGCAGGACCCCATGGTCTTGGGCTATTGAACCGGGACAGGACGCGTTTATGGATGGCATATATGAGGGAATGCATAGAGCAGGTGAGGAACCAAGCACTTGAATCATCCCCTCTCCAGCTGAAAATATCAAGTGGACAGAGGCGCAAGCGACCTTTGAACATTGGCGTACACTATCACGCATTTACATTGGTCACATTTTTCGCACCCATCCAATGTCATCCATCAATACAATCGTCACGGGCGTCTGTGACCTCTTGTTTGCACCACTCTCCAGTCCAATATAATATCAGAGATCACATCGAAGTTCGTGAATAGGATAGCCTTGTTGGTTGAGCATACTGAACACCTCAGTAAGATGTTTGAAGGAGCAGTACTGAGCGATTTCGAGGCATTCGTAGTCCGGCCTGGGGAGAAGTTTGACGACGAGAGGATGGAAGACGATGATGGTGATTACATTCAAGCCAGGGTTCAAGAAGGGCCAGTATTGTGTACGACCCACATGGGGTTAATAAAGTGGGGGCAAAAGGGACCATCGTGGGGATGGGGGAAGGAACGGAAGATGGTGGTTGTCAAAGCAAAGGTCCTGCTCAAGTCCTTCTTAAACACGAAGGGTTAGCAAAATCCCTGTGGGTATCATTCCATGTCGAGAACTGGCAGATGGAGGACGACAGGCAGGGATTAGTAAGCAATCGACACACACCAGCACACCAGCCGACAGCCTGGCAAGAAATCAGAGTCGGAGTAGATAATACATAAAATTCCGAGTTAAGTTAGTGCGAGTTATATTCCACCCGTGATCAAGAATATTTTATTCCAAAACTGGCGGGCCCTAGCCCATGGTGCAGTCTGGTCACGTCTGAGGAATGGGGAGTGGGTGTTGCGAACTCGGTGATTACCACGGGAATAGGTAGGTGTTCAATATTGTCGCTGTGCACTGAACCTTGGGCTTCCTGAGACGCGCGGACAAGAAATCGGACGTGTTCAAAGCATCGGGTACGTCAACGAGTTACTCGCGTAGTTGAGGTCAACTTGTGCAACAAAAACCAACCATACACTTGACCATTCTCCTCTCACCTCGCCAATCTTTCGCACAATCTCGACTTACAACACGCTCATGCTCTTCGTGTAGCCCCGTGACCTCGACCCGACACTGTTGGAAAAGCGGCACACTGGGAAAGACTCAAAAATGGCGCCGTTCTCAGGGAGGATGATCACAGAGAAACAGGGGATCAGAAAATGGGGCGAGTATGTGCGGATATTGGTCAACGACGCGACACAGTTGCTCGTGTTTTGTGGTGCGCGTGGAGACAGGCTATGTGCTTCTGAGGATTTCATGGAGAGTTTGGCAGCATTATGTACGGAACAATGGGGAGACTGGGTGCAGTGTTTCGCAGAGAGAAAAAGTTAGCGGTCGAAAGAACCCACTACTTGACCGTCAGCCACTTGTGAGTGTGAATAGTGTTCAGAATGACATAGGACCCACTAGTGTGAGGTAGCACCTTGTTCGTGAAGTGCCAGAGTTACGCACCCTGTCCACGAGTGAACGCTGCGATATCAGGTTTGCGTCGTATAATTACCTTCAACAGTGACCTCAACAAGAGTCGATGCCACTCATATTCACGTAATATATCGTCTCGGTCAGGAATGTTGGTGGGGAAGTCTTTTGACTGTGGTGGGAACCTAAGAGTGGTGTGCCAGGATCAATCTCCGAGGATGGAAGGAAACAAGCACTTCAAGAGACTTTCGACGCTACTCATCACTAGCGGGATTCCTTGGCTTCGAGACTCTGACACTTTCCATCCACGGAGCCGTCTTTCTTCTAAATGCGATCGTCGACGTCCGCTACGGCTTAGACAGAATGTTCGTAAGGCTGAGCTCGGCAGAAGAACTAGTCGATGCCAATGAAGAATTACGACAGCTGTTCACAACTGCTTAGGAGCGAAAATTATACCATGAAATACGGAACCTCGGCACACGTCTATGTACCTAATGGAAATAAGGACTAAGTACTTGTCAGTGAGCGATACTGTAATATATGATGAGCTCTTGCATACCTCAGTCGGGACGGAATAACGACTGAGGATACTGTGAAAAAGAGTTGACATATTAAAGTAGAGCGGAGCTGTCATATGCTAATATGTTGGATAGGCAACGAAAGATTGTAGCTGTCACAGTGAAACAGAAAGCTGTAGTGTATGGAGGTTATACTATAATTAACAGTACTATCTATTGATAATCTGTTGATCTTTCTGTGGCCATTCTCAGAGGTTACAATAAATAACTAGAGCCCCGTAAAAGCAAACGCATGGTTTGATGGCTATGAGGGTTGTTAGAATTTGTTGACTATCTACGCTCTACTGCTTACATAAGCTAATAGCTACATCGAACCATTAGTTACCTTAGAATACTTAGTGACTACAAGTATCCTGCAGTTTTACAAGGGTAAGTACTTTCCATCACGCTGATTACCCTTTCGTGGAACCATGGACCAATGTCTTTTGCTAGGTTTACTATTGAAGGGAATGTTGTGCAGAGGTTAAGTGGAATTATAATAACCTATGAGAACCTCAGTGCTACTACTGAGGACATAAACCAGAGAATGGTAAGAAGTGTATGCTCTACGCCTATGTAATGATTACCATAAATGGAAGTCTAATGCTTGCTGGTCAAGTTTACAACAGATACCTGGAAAGGATCTAGACTCACTGAAAAATGCGACAAAGTGGGATATCTTTTTCTCCGTCCCAGGTCTGGCTTCAAATCTTCTGTAGGCTTTTGCTGATGTCATCCGCAATTTCTATCAATCTCATGTTGCAACAGCAACAACGTCCTCTGTGCTGGACACTGATGGATGAGCTCTCCGCCTCTGCTGATCGTCTTAGCTCATACCGTATGTGCTACAGCTGAGTATTGTTATCCGAGGCAAGTCAAAAACAAGGATCCCCTCCCCTATAGTCTCTGCGCACGTCTCTTGAACGCCTACCGCAAGTTGGCCGATTGCCTTGAGACCATCTTTTTTGACAATTCCTACAAGCACCAGTTAGTGACCGTGCTCAATGAAGCATACATGCTCACTTGAGAGAACCGGTCACATCTCCCTGCAGATGTCGTCTGCAGCGCTGTATACGATTATTCACATAGAGGGAATCACGCTGTCTAGATGGTTTTACCTCGACAACTCCCAGCGTCGCTGATCTTTCGCCGATTAACGAATGTCTGGTATTTCTTATTGTGATGGTTGCCCGACTGACTCATCCTTCAGGTTCTCTTGGTCTTGTTAAGAAAGCTTGGGTGTTTTTCTCACCTTACATTCAACTGGGGTGAGACTAGTGCGTAATGGGACTCGACAAAGTTCACATCGAGGATGTCTCCCAGATTCGTCATATCGTAGGCTATGGAAGACTTTTGTGATGTTCCATTTTTTTTCATTGCAGCGGATGGCTAACTTAACTCTCTCCCGCAGATGGTTCATCCTTCGGCATGCACTCGTGTTCCCTTCCAGAGTGCTAGACACGGCGTCACATAAGTTGCGTGCATGCTGGTTTAATGCATTAAAAATGGGCCTCATACTCGCTGTATTCGGTCAGAATTTAGGTTGAACGTCGCATTTGGACACCCGAATATGATGAAGTATGTGGAAATAGGCGTGGCGAACCACCCTCGGATCCGTCTTGTTACAATTTCGATCACAAATGAAGGTTCACAAACTATTTATCTGAACCCCCCGTGTTGTGCACGGCGGCGATCGAACTACATCGTATACCCAGTATAATAGAGGATGCTATGAGGACTTTGCGGTACGTCATGGACTCTGGGGTGATCGATGTAGGTCAACGGGGCGAGTTGGCTAGTTGTTTTCTGTGGCTGCATTTGTTCGTTCGCATACTGACAAAGAACGAGGCTACAGAGATACTAGACGAGTGGGGAGAGCATCTCGCCGACTGTCAAATGCTTTCAGTCATGAATTGGCTCAAATTCATGTTTGGACCGCAGATATGGGGTGAGGAAGGTACAAAAGCATCGCTTGCACGCAAAATGTTTGAAAATATGATGTTCTCACATTGGATGTGCATAGAGGTGAACATCATTGGATCGATGGAAGGGGACAGTGTGCCAGATTCTACCTTCATAACGTAGCATCAAGTCTATTGACTCATATATTATCTCTCTCACGACGTAATCGGCAATTTTAAATTTTATAGCTTATTCCTCGACTACATCGAAATTATACTGGGATAGCAAAAAATGCTGGAGTATCGCCTGTTGTCGTGCTAGTTGTTGCTCTGCTGAAGCGGAGTTTGCCAGAACTGTCATGCAGCCAATGGCGCGCAAGCACAAGAAGCTTCAATCGTCCATTGATCTGGCGTATGAGTCGCACATTCAAACTGCTATCGCTGGGGTGATCTCGAGGAAATTAATGGCATATCATTTGTCAATAGTATTACTTTGTTAGCCTCCTGTGCTCGTGCCGAGTCAGACGTTGAAGTTGACCGCCGTGACAAACTGTGATGTTTGCGTGACTGCCGAAAAAGGACGGTGGTGCCGACTGCGTCGTGCGGGACAGTAGCCCGTGGATAGGACCAGTGCAGCGCAGTGCAGCCACCCGCAACCGCTGCTCGATAAAACGACACCCATCTACTTCAAAGGTTGTTCTGACAGCGCGTCCGCAAGACCGCGTATGTCAATCTCCGACGTGCTTGAGGCGTCTACGGACTCGAGGACCATCACTTGACGGCATGCGAGTCTGGGTGGAAACCTATTCACGACCGAGTCACGCCCTACGTCGCCATCTTGACCGACCATGATTAGCCACCCTCGTTTTCCGTCACCTTCTCAGAGCCCGGTACTGACGATCGCTGTTGCGCATTTGCGCTGCGGGAGCCGAAACGGCGACGTAGGTATTCTCGGAAAAGTATTACGAGTTCAGGACAACTCTCCGGTGTTTGGTTCGCCCTGTGCAAACGCGAAACTCTTCCGCAGACTACCTGAACGCGCAGATGAAGTTCGGCAAAACGGCCGGTTCGAAGCATACGAAATGGGAACATGGAAGGCGTGCGAAGGCCTGGTGCAACTGGACAGCAGCGAAACTGCTAGTGCGTGTAAACGTTTCGTCTCTGACAATCTGTGTACTACCACTCCTGTGCCAAAACAGTATAAGATCAGAGGTATGATGACTTTTTTGATGTTCTCCATACTTGTTCAAAAAGCAGAAAAAGAAAAAAAGAAAAGGGAACATAAAGCTCATAGGCACGAAACCGAAGCTGGGCAACAAGGAATCAACTTGTGTACAGTATGACAAAAAAGAAAGAAAGGAGAGGGAGAAAGAAGAAAGAAATATATTTGCATTCGGCCGCAGGACTACCACATAGCTAGAATTTATACAGCTATTACGAAAATCAAAAAGTCATGAATAGATAGACGTGACAGATCCATTTGAGATAGCATGAGCAGTTGATGGTCGTGGGGAGGGGGAAAGGAATATTGTCAAGTTGTGCTAAATGTGAGTCGATGATGATTACATGCACAAGAAAAAAATGCGCGTCCATCGTCGCTAGACAAGATGGAACTAACCAACGCAAAAGTCCCGAGGAGAGAATCAATGCCAGGATTACCGCTCGGGGAGCAACATCAGCTCTGCGCTTGCCTTGTCCGGTGAGCCCGGATCAGATAGGAGGGGAGCCCCATCGGGGTCAAACTCGAGGTCTACCCGGGGACGCGAGCTTTGTTCGAGCATGTTGCGGTCTTCGTCAGTCATAGGAAGCGGTGATGCGGAAGCAAGTCGATCGAGAAAGTTCATATCGAAGGCATTATCAACCGTTTGAAAGCTTTCCTCTCGCAAGGATGGGGGAGGAGCTCGTGGAGTTGGCAATTGCGACCCGCGGGTGACGTTGGAAGCGAAAAATGTATATATGTAGGAAGGCGATGTACTCGAACTTGGGGCTGAGGCCCGCCCGTGCCAATATCTCGGCCCCTGAGGACACAAAGGCAGTGGCGAGGCACGGTGGAGCGAGAACAGTCCGTCTGCGGCAGTTTGACAAGGTTTATATCGAGTGCCCAATGTATTGCCACTACGCAAGCGTAAGCACCGAGTAAAGAGACGAAGGGACAGCCTACCATATTGCACAACCCACACCTTCTCGAATACACCCGCATGCGCTGCGGATCATCCTCACAACTGTGGGGCGCTCGAAGTATGACGCGTCCATCGGTACAACAGCAGATGTTGCCTCGTCCTTGCCGACCCATACACTGGAGCTATCCCGACGTGAAGCCCGTAAGTGAATCACAGCGCCGCAACCATTCGTCTTCCGCAAAGGATATTCATGCCGACGTGGACTGTTATCCGACGGCGCCGGGGGATAAGAAGGCAGTGGTGACAGCGCATAGTGCGACACTTGTTGGACTGAGGACAACAAAGTCTCCTCACCACCGCAATAAAGCGTATAACCGTATGTCTCTGGTCCCGGCATGATGGATCTGCTCTGCGGACGTGGTGAGGACGGTTCATAACCCTGTTCCCATGCTTGTGTGGATTCGTCGTCGTCGCTCGGAGGCTCGATCCATGAAGGTGTTCTTGCAACAACGACAGTCGGGGGTGTCACCCGACCCCCTTCATTGCGTTGAGCGCTCAATAGACTGTGATCAAGCCTCATGGCTCCTCTTCTCCGCAGCCTAGAAGCTTCACCTGTGCGCACAAGATCCGAGAGGACGATGGAGTCATCCGCATCTGTGGGTTCCATTTGGTCTGGAGATGGTGGTCGAGGGGGCGAACTGCTTCTATAGAGCATGGGCATACTGCAAAGCGTCGATAAATTGATGATGGTCGTTGGATTGCAAACACATTCGAGGAGCCAAAAGATTAGGTAAGTCGACGGACATGATTACGTCATCCAACTTAATCAATAAAGTGGACGGAAGCCAACCGTCCACAAGTATCCATACCTCCTTCCGTTCGTTCCCCTAATACGTTCTCTCTGTCGTTTACTCTAGGCTCGCATCAGATTTATTCGGGCTCAGATCCCCTTACTCTGCGTCGTCATCTGCCGTCTCTCGTGGTTCCGCGCTCCATTTGACCATCCCTACCAGCCAACCAAGTATTCACTATTCACATGGTAGGAGAGAGTTCAAAAGAAGGATGATGCGAACATTCTTGGGATATGTACATAATTGTCACAAGCTCGTATCTGGTTTTCATCCCATCATCCATGATAGGTGCTTGCTATGAAAATTTTTGTGGCAGTTCCAAATTCGGTGGAAGATGAGCGTCCCATGTCGACAATAGCATGGTTTAACAACCCACGATGCAACCGCCAAGATATTGGCACCCTACAGGATCATATCAAGATTCGGCAGTGGAATAGAGTTAGATCCAAGGCCAAGGAATCTGCTCGTGTCTGAGTCTCGTGGTTTACCGGCAAGTCCACATCATGGGCATCTCTAGTTACCAACCACAGATGAACCATCCTATAAACCAATTATTAAATGGCGGGATGTGGAGGCCAAACTAGGGAAACGGGATGTCTCACAGGTTGATGAACCCACCCACCGACCCATTGGACGAGCCGCTCCGAGGGCATGTCTCACTGCGCCAAGTGAGGAACAGCTTGAAGACCCTACCCCCGACTCACTTGACGACGGCAATACTTGGCTTCATGCGCTTCGGCAATTGGAACCAACAGCAGTTGGTGCTGACCGCCTCATATTCACTCTGGGGGGTCGCTCTGATATTGATCTTAGCTCCTCTTTCCTTCAAGACAATCTGAGCGACACAGAAGTCAGTATATCCCATACGAGCACATCAAATCAGCCATTAAGAGCGTCGGTTACATCCGCAGCAACTTCAAAAATCCCTCCTGCAAGCGATGATTGGGAGAAATGGAGTTAGGGTCCAGAATCACTCGAATTCACAGTGGATTTGGGTGAATTTGAGGTGGCGATGAGGTAGAGTGAATCCACCCCGTGGACTTCGCCGTGTCCCAAATTCTCGGAACACTACTTTGGACGACGTTTTTTTGTCAATCTTTTGCAAATCCATGTTACTGATCCAAAAGCCTTATCGACGAGGTGGAATGAGCGCTTCACATTCTGCGGGCAAATCCCAGGACTAGCTTACAAAAACGTTGGCCTTCGAACCTGCGCTCTCACCCGAAGACCCGCCATGGATGAGTTCCATGTCGACTGTATTAACTATATACGGTGAGAGTGATTGCATTGCATTCCAATTGGACCTACCCTAATTTTGGTGGACGTTGGTGAGTGATGCATTGGTCGTCGCTCTTGTTCACTGTAGTGCCCCCTACAATCTTGCACCTCACTCTCCGTCAAATATTCGAGTGACAAGCACACGCCCTAGGTCTCGTGTTCGTCAGCGATTAATATTCCCCAGTTGACTCATAGGCCGCGACGACAGAATATTAGGCTGTGGCGCATGTGGCCGCTGAAACGTTGACGAGTTAGACATGAATCAAGCCACCTTTTTCTCTCTTCTCAGTTATAAATCCATTGTCATACACCACGACTGCCAAGTTATCATATCCGAATTACCGCAAGTGCAATATATTACAAGCTACTTGATCGCAAGTAGCCGCTGGCCAGGCCAGCTCTTTCCATGAAAAGGTGTGAACAGATCATCCTATAAGCACGCCAGACCTACCGACGTCGGCTCGAATTCCATCGTCACATTGTCACTGGTACCCCTAGCACCAATGGTAATACACATCGAAGCTGGCTATACATTTTGCGACCAAATTACCCACAATACTATTTATCATCACTGGCATTCTTAAAGTACACCATACAGATAGGATACAATATAATGCGAAATGTGGGGTTGAGACGATGTGTGCATATGAATCATTAGAGCTGGGGTTCAATTTCCAATATGTGCTTGGAGCTCTGTGATGGTGTAGACACGTCGACCCCGACCTCGATTGTTTTCTCAACGTTGATCTCAAGCTGATTCATCGGTCATAGGTAAGCACGGCTCGACTCAGTTGAAAAAAAGTCTCAGACACGACAACATACCTTTGCCGGTGTAGAGGGCTCATTGCGCAATGAAACGGACGGTCGGCGTCGATTATATGGCCACATCAGAGAACAGACTCACCGAAAACTTATCCATCACTCTTCGTGGTACACTAGCGAACCGAGTAACTCCCCCAGGGAAGTCTGCAGAGGCTATACGCTGCCGTTGGTATTGAAGTTGTTTACGTGTGTTCAGCCTGGTGGCAATCGGTAATGTGCCTTGACATGGCAAGTATACTCGAAACTCACGTAGCAAGCAACGAATTTGCATACACTACAGAGGCCTCATTAGGGAAGGATTAAAGTTATGAAGAAATTCGCGCACGTTTGCTGATAAAGAAATGAAGTCCCATGAAAATGAGATTGTAGGGCATCGTGAGCCACTTAGATGATGGTCAGAGAGTCATAAAGAAAAGCGTCATGGTTTGGCACGCACGCAAATCATTGACACGATCGTCGCGGCACTTGGGGGCAACTTTAGCTAGGAGGATGCTACATAAAATGACTCACCTTGTTAACAGATTTGTCTCAAAGGTATACAGGACCACCGCGCCAATGATACGGTCCAAACTGTGACCCGTTAGCTCGTTGGCCAAGGTCTGACATTAAACGCTTGCCTCGTTGATGCCCTCTTGTCACCCTGCAGAGTCTTCAGCGAATGAGTCAAGAACCCCGTGACCAAAATGTCCACAAGGCATGACATGGCTAACCCGAGGGTGAACACCCACTATTGCGAGGACAAGGTAGTGGGACTTGTAACACTCGGTACGTAATAGCTAAACTTACTCGGAACTTTGCCTTGAATGCTGTAAAAGTTTTCATGCGTATCCTAGTATCTTGAGGTTCAGTTCTATGGTCTTCCAAGCGAAGATATATCCCACATCTCAACTGTTGTGACTGAAGATTGGGGAAGCACAAATTTAATGGAAACTTGATGGATCAATGAACTTCTTTACCTGACGCACAACCTAACCCATCTGGTTCATTAACGTACTGATGGAAGGAGTCGTGGGTACGTACAAAGACGAAAGAACGCCAAAACCAACTTTGATTAGACATTCGGTCAGTTGAAGCCCCGAGTCCCGAATACCAATCCCAAGTAAGATTGGTGCTTACAATCAACGCCGTGAATCGCCATTGGTGTCGACTCACTAGGAAAGCGTAAGCTTTTCTACTCAGATGATTATATGCTACTCACGTTTATGGATGCGATGTGAAAAGAAGCTGGTAACCAGATCAGTGGAATAACCGAAGGGCGTCTAGGGAAACATGATACCAGTGTACGATGAACGTCAGGATGGCCTGGGCAGCGGTAGTGAGGCTATTGTACAAGAGTACAAGAATTGACTGACGGTAGTTATGACCGTCAACTACAATACGAAGATTAGGCGATACAATGAGAAATGTGAGAATGTACATACTGCCAATGGGCTAAATGATCTGGTTTTGGTGCCAATGAATGAACGAAAAAGTAGCACACGTACATTGGGATTGAGTCTATCTCCATCTCGTTGCCATAATTCGTGATTAGATAAATCCAGACCGATGTATAGACCAATAGGCTGTGCGTGGTGTCGAGTGCCCTAAGTCAAGAGGATCAAATTCTATAGACTGGCCATGTTTACGACATTGTGGACTCACCACACTGCTCCAACCTAATCACTATGTGAGGCTAGAGCATTGGGCGGGATCATGTAGACCGACTTACTATAGCTTTAAACCTCGCGGAATCTTGCGGGAATAGCTTGATGTAGAGAATCGTCTGCACGACTACGACTCCCGACATGCTACAGTTGGAGCAAGGTCAGACATCCACCGACGGTAGTGAAAACAAGTACACACGCCGCAGCACAGAACCCGCCAAGAAGGAGGGCACCGAGCGATGAATCGACGCGCGATGGCATGCCAGCGGTTGTGCGATAGGAGGGAAGAGAGGGATGACGAGGAGAATAGAGGGGAGAGGTAGAGGGGATGAATAAGAGAGGAAATGCCAACGTCTTATGAGGAAGAGCGATTGCTTGTGCCGTCATTAGTGCGACCACAGCGCACATGGACACACGTAAAGCGACGTGGATGTCTAAATCGCGGTAGGCTCAGTGCGCCAGTTGACGTGTCGTGCGTGCCAATTCGTAAAGTCCAAACGTGCCATTGGAGTTATTGGAGTTGACACACTGGGGAGTCATCAATATGAAAAACACGCTGTGGTACCCGAACCAGGTACAAAAGTAACGATAAGATTCAGATTGTCTATAACCGGTCTGACTGCTTACCAGAAGTTCGCAGATCGAGAAGGGAAGGGGGGGCATACAGCCAAATGGGTAATGTCTGCCATCCAAAGATGCTACACAAGAACGTTATAGGGCACGGTTGGGGAGTGTACGACAGCGGTGGTAGTATTTGCGTCGTGTCGTATGGTCGCTAGAAGCCGATCCTATTCTCGGGTTGACCTCATGGATTGGTGACGAACAAAGGCGATGCAGGAATCTCCGATACTCGGTTAGACCGTACTCTAGTCCTGAGCGCAGTACACCTGGCCTTCCGCTGGGTGCGCTACATAACGGTGAGCATGGTGACGACAAATAAAGGTGCTGTACGGACAAAAAAAATGCCTCGTATTTGTCCGCGGTACCAAGACTGTAGAACACAACGATCCATAGACTCTGTCCCAAGTGACCTTGAGCAGGAGAGACGTGACAAGACTTCGCACCTGTCACAGTCACGCTGGCACACCTCCCTGACCACGACGGCCGACATGACTTTGACAGTGTGTTTCTCAATCTTTCCTTCCCTTGCTCTACTAACAATAATATGCAGGGAACGTCAGTACCGATGGACGACGATGTATTAAGTGACGTGATTCCAAGCAACATCGTATCAAGACAGGTAAGTAATCTGCCACCCTCTGGGTGACGGTATGTTTACTATGTGTGTGACCTTGGATGGGATAGCAAAGCGAGGGAGCGGACGATGGCGAGAGCGAGTACATTGATGGTGGGGCGAGCATGGAAGAAGACGAACTTCAAAGCGACGAGGACCAGGTCTGTCACCACACGAGTATGGTGACCAAACCACTTTGAGTTAAACTCCTACCTCTTCAGGAACCTGTCGCAAGCAGCTCATCGCCATCCAAACTAGTGAAAATGCAACACTTTGCAGAGAGACAGCAGAAGAAGCAAAAGCGAAAAGCAGACGAGAGCCAACTGTACGTAAGGAGACAGGAGATGGACAAGGCAAAGGTATCTCCCTCGTCACAACACCGTGAATTGTGTCCTCATAGTATACAGATTGCCGATGCTGTAAAGCGCTACTCTTACCTGCTGGGTCAAACAGACCTCTTCAAATACTTCGTCGATATCAAGGTTAGTTGTACTCACGCATTTAGAGCGACTATTTATCCGCATACATGTGCAGAAAGCTCGGGATCCTCAGTATGCTGCACTTTTAGATGCACAACCAAAGCAACGTGGGAGAGGACGCAAGAAACCTTTGTAAGTATCGAGATTTCGTCAGTCGTAGCTAAGTGCCACACGCTCATCATCATCCAGAGACCAAAGTGCTCGTCACAGGAAGTCAGAGAAAGAGGAGGATGAGGAAATGCTCAAAGACGGAGAACTCGCCGCTGAAGGAGACGATCAACCCTATGTGTTTGAAGAATCACCCAGTTGTCAGTTTTCTTTTATGCATCGCCAAGTCTCTATTTACTCTCGAATAGTTATTAATGGCACCATGAGAGCATATCAATTACAGGGCTTGAATTGGATGGTCTCGTTACATCACAACGGTCTCAACGGCATTCTTGCCGATGAAATGGTGTGTGGTTCACTAATACGTACCTTGCAATTATTCAATCATTCAACCATACATGAAGGGTCTCGGTAAAACGCTGCAGACTATATCGTTCCTCTCATATCTTAGACACTACCGTGCTGTCCACGGACCTCATCTAATTGTCGTACCCAAGTCAACACTCCAGAACTGGGCTCGGGAGTTCGAACGATGGACGCCAGATGTCAACGTCGTGGTTTTGACTGGTAGCAAAGAAGAACGTGCTGAGCTAATTGCCAATCAACTCATCCCGCAAGATTTCGATGTCTGTGTCACCTCGTATGAGATCTGCCTCATAGAAAAGTCTGCGCTAAAAAAATTCTCATTCGAATACATCGTAATCGATGAAGCGCATCGTATCAAGAACGTTGACTCGATTCTTGCGCAGATCGTTCGTGCCTTCATGTCCCGTGGTCGTCTGTTGATTACGGGTACTCCCCTTCAAAATAACTTAAAAGAGTTATTTGCTCTTCTCAATTTTATATGCCCCGAGATATTCTCTGATTACGCGGATCTGGACGCTTTTCTTCACAAGGACGATGCTGGTGCTGATGGCGAAGAGGAGAAGAGCAAGAAGGTTGTGGAAGCATTGCACAAAATATTACGACCTTTTCTCCTGCGTCGCGTCAAATCCGATGTGGAAAAGAACCTTCTACCAAGCAAGTTACCCTTTTCTCACCTCGTACTCCCTGGTAACTGACCATCCGCCCCAGAGAAGGAAATAAATATATATGTTGGTCTTACTGATATGCAACGAAAGTGGTATCGTTCTGTCTTGGAAAAGGATATAGATGCTGTCAATGGTATGTTCTCTCGCTTTCTGTGTGGAATGGCATGATCGGACTTTCTTGCAAAGGATTAACAGGCAAGAAAGAAGGAAAAACTCGTCTCATGAACATGGTCATGCAGGTGCGTATTATGCCAAATGTTGGGTACCCTACCTCAGATCATATCAGCTCCGGAAAGTAACATGTCACCCCTATCTATTTGATGGCGCAGTCAGTCCTTACTCATTTGTCAGTTGAGAGTATACCCCAATTTTTCATGCACGGTCAGGAGCCAGGTCCGCCATATACCACGGACGAACATCTTGTAGAAAATTGTGGAAAGATGATCATACTGGACAAATTACTCAAGTCTTTGAAGGCCAAGGGATCAAGGGTGTTGGTATTTAGTCAAATGAGCCGAGTTTTGGACATCCTAGAAGACTACTGCCTCTTCCGTGGATTCAGTATGTGCTCGTGTGCATATAGCTACTTATGCAACCCTTTTGACGTGGCTGCTCATCCTAGGGTACTGTCGCATTGACGGTAGCACAGCGCACGACGACCGGATCGTCGCAATCGACGAGTACAATAAACCAGATAGTGAAAAGTTCATTTTTTTGCTGACTACACGGGCCGGGGGTCTTGGGATCAACTTGACTAGCGCAGATATCGTCATCCTCTACGACAGTGACTGGTAGGGTTGTTCATTTTTGGTGGAGAACTTGGAAGTTGCTCACCACAGGCTAAGGAATCCGCAAGCGGATTTGCAGGCTATGGATCGTGCCCACCGCATCGGACAGACGAAGCAAGTGTATGTATTTCGCTTCGTTACAGAGGGCAGTGTCGAGGAGCGCATGCTTGAGCGGGCCGCCCAAAAGCTTCGTCTTGACCAGCTCGTCATTCAACAGGGTAGACAGCAACAGTCTAAAGGTAGGTACCATTACTTTCGGTTAGACGGCGCTAACCTTACATACTCTGGAACTTAGCCGCGAGCAAAGACGAGCTCCTTGACATGATTACACATGGGGCTGAAAAGATTATCAGTTCCTCTGACGAGTGAGTGTCCAAGGCACGTGTCCGCGATGTCACTAATATTTTCTTTGATAGCATGCTTATCAATGATGACATTGAAGCCATCATCCAGCGCGGTGAAGAACGCACTGCCGAGCTCAGTAGCAAATACGAAGGTCTTAATTTGGAAGATCTCAGTAATTTCAAGTCGGATAGTTCGTTGCAACAGTGGGAAGGCGAAGATTTTCGCAGTGGTGGACGTAAAGGACTGAACCTGAATATGCTGTCGCTATCAAAGCGGGAGAGGAAGATGAATTATTCGGTGGATAGTTACTTCAAAGACACATTGCGCGCTGGTCCGTCAAAGACGGAAAAAGCACCGAAGATGCCGCGTGCACCGAAGCAGATACAGATGTGAGTTCACAGTAGAGTCATTGATTGTGGCCGTCCCGTTCTGATAGTATTATGATTCGCTTCGCAGCCAGGACTTCCAATTTTTTGACGCAACCCTAGCGCAGCTTCAGGAGAGGGAACTCGCTGTGTTCAAGGTACCTGCATCGATTCACTCGTAAGGTGTTGGGATTAATTGAACACCACTCCAGCGTCTGAACGGCATTGTGGCGACTACGAGAGAACCCCAGGGGCCTGAGGACACGCCCGAGAAACTCGAGGTGGAGCGGGCTGCAGCTCAAGATTTCATCGACACGGGTAAAACTATGCTTGATTTACGATCTATAGATTACGCTGATATATCCTACCCACTTTACAGCCGATCCGCTTACTGAAGAAGAGCAAGTGTTGAAGGAACAGTATACCGAGGCCGGATTCCACGACTGGAGTCGACGAGACTTCCAGCAGTTCGTGCGTGCTTTGGAGAACTACGGCTGGTTCGTTGATGCTCTTGCTGGCTCTATCGTTTGATCCGCCGCTGATCTTTATCGTCTTCTTTAGGACGGATGACTATGACCTGCTCGCCTCTGAGGTCCAGGACAAGGATGCAAAGGCAGTCAAGCGGTACTACACCTACTTCAAAAAACATTGGAAAGAACTCGCCGAACATCCTCGTATCGCTGCTCGTATTGCCGAAGGTGAAGCCAAGCGCAACAAACGGTCCAACCTCGAATACCTCCTCGCCAAAAAAATCGGCTCTGTCAAACACCCGATGCAGGAACTTGAACTCAATTATCCGACGACCAAAGGGAAGGTTTACTCCGAGGAAGAGGATCGGTATTTACTCTGTCGGTTGAACCATTATGGAATGCGCGCCGAGGACGTATATGAACGCATCAAGCGGGATATTTCTGAGTTTCCGGTATTTCGGTTCGACTGGTTTTTCAAGAGTCGTTCAACGCAGGAGTTGCAACGGAGGTGTAATACG
This sequence comes from Pulveroboletus cf. rosaemariae, assembly GCA_038089275.1. NCBI lineage: Eukaryota > Fungi > Basidiomycota > Agaricomycetes > Boletales > Boletaceae > Pulveroboletus > Pulveroboletus cf. rosaemariae. The sequence goes on along the minus strand of JBBPKN010000181.1, from coordinate 26,654 downwards.
TTGTTGGGGATGATCGAAAAGGAAGTGGAAACATTGACGCAACAGGAGGGAAAGTTGAAGGGGAGGGGAAAGGTGTGCCTCTTCCACCCTTCGTGTTAATTACCATTCAAGGGTTTTGTTGGGCTTTTAGAAGAGGGGACTGGAGGATGCGCAAAAGGAAGACGAGATCAAGGAATCGAGATCGCCCACTCCCGTTGCACCCGCACCGAAGAAATCACACAAGAAGAAGAAGACATAGAGATGGGGGTTGCGTAGATGTGACTCGGCGCATACCTTCCTCCTTTTCCGTCATATCTTCTATGAATATACACTGTGTAGGTTTGTAGAGTATCAAATCCGCGTAATGGAATGCGCTCGAAAGAGGGTAGCACGGTCCAATGTTGATTGTCAACATGCCACCAGCCTATGAGGGCTATAAGCTAACATGTGCGTATGATGGGTACGGAGATGAAACTATGCTCGGAGGTCGTGCGCAAGTATACACGCATGCGGTATGACGATTGGACGAACACTTATTGACAGACAGTGGTAGCACATGGCGAGCTATGATCGGGCTCAATCGGCCACGCAACCTGGCTGTAGTATCTAGAGGCAGCTATACCGACAGCTAGAGTATACATATTGCGTTCCAACTCTCCCCCAAGCGGATGTCGAGTTATAGCGAATAGATCAAACAGGCATACCACATTTACTAGCAGACTGGTGGGAGCATCCACGAGGGTTGTGGTAAATGTGATGTGATGCAGTGCGACCTCATGAGTTTTCCTCTTTCAGCCAAAAGTACGGTTGTGAGATACTGGACGTCATCCTTGATCTAGAAACAGGAAGCATCTGGTCTAGTGTGAAGAGGATCCGAATCGCGGCTGCATTGTCGATATGGGACGAAAGTCGGACTGGCATGAGGAAAAGCCGAGCTTGCCAAGTAGATGTCAGATGTAGCACAGTCTGACGGACCCTCTGTCAGGTATCATCAGAGTATGCAATGCTCACCTTGACTGGTTCATGGTGTTGTGGTTTGTGTCTTTGGAAAAACCACCGTGAGGTGGAAACACTCATAACAGGATAGGACAAGGTGCAGCGTTGCAGATGGGGAAAGATAAGATACAGGGAAGGAAGGTAGCCTTTTTACATACACCCATAGCTAGGATGTGACATATGCGGGTAGTGTTCGAGTCCTGGAATCCATGACGAGCTCATGACATTGTTCCAAGACGTGTTCCGTCCATGATGTACGGCCCATGATGAGTGCCACGCGGGAGGACAAGGGTGGCGTGCGTTATAGTCTTGACGGACAAAGGGAGGATGTCAGTGCCCGGTGTGATAGTGTAGCCGAGGAAGGATCGGCCATGTTTGACACCAAAAATACAGAACCTCCCCTGGAATTTAAAAATGAATCTAAGATCAAATGATGAGGCCAAGAAGGTTTGAGATGGGGAATATGTGGTCCTACTAATGTCTTACTCTGGAGCCTCTGTAACCTTTATAGACCAAGACGTCATTCTGTTGCTTTGCTCCGCGTTATCATGATTACACAGGTATAACCAGTACCAGCTAGCTCTGCATCATCCTGGCAAGTAATTTGGCCAAGTGTTTGACTGCGATTCTCGTGACTGTCAAAGCCATCAGATGGCATTAGTACCACCACCTAGGTTGGTGCCCGGCCCGTGCACTCCGGCAACGGAGACCGTGACCAACATGTTACAATTCCGGGTTTCACTCAAAAGATTAGGGACTTGACAGGAGTGTCTTTTAACGCCCGGGGTGGGGTGAAATAGTGTGGCCATAACCATGTGTGTACTACGACCTCGAGCAACGTAGTCAACAGTGGGAATGATGTGCTAGTATGCATGCATAACGTGTATTGGTAGTTATAGAAAGTATCAGTAGCACTGATGAAATGCGTGATGAGGAACGCGAACTAGTATCCATGTAATACAGAAATGGACCGAGAGAGTGAGAAGGTGATGGTTTGTGTTGGTTATGGTGTGATCTCCATACATCACAGCTCTCCGTTTCACCTTGACAGTTCCGATCCCTTGTCGTCCACCCAACATATTAGCATATGACAGCTCTGCTTTCACCTTTAATACTGCACTCCATTTTTCCCTGCATCCTCAGTCATCTCTCTGTCCCAACTGAGGTATGCATAAACTCACTGTATACTACAGTATCTTTCACTGACATATATTGAGTCCTTAGTTTGATTAGATATTAACTCAGTCATTTCTCCATCCTGGCTAAGTCCTTAGTTTGATTAGGTTATGAGCCCCATGGCCTAACTTCAACCCATTGAAACCCAATTTCATTCTCATCCTAAGCCTACATGTCTGGTCAAACCACTGCCCCTGCAGTATCCACATCCTGGGATATGCCCACAGGTGCAAGCCATCTTTTCCCATAAAGTGAAGATGATCACCTCACAAATGAATCTGGCTACTTTGTATGATCACACTACATGCTCACAGCTTTTGAGTATTATAACCTGTCACTGCTTGTTAATGGAACCCTATTTAAACCATCTGATGCTATATTTCACATTGTCTGGCAAAAAATGAATTCAGCTGCAAAGGCCATGATTGGATAATGCATCAAAACCAAGCTGGTAGTCAAAATAATCCACCTCCATGTTGCAAATGATGCATGAAGTCTACTTGCAGTGAAATTCAGCCAAGTAGGAACAGGATTTATTATATACTGGTTTTGTCATCTCACATACCATATGCCAAGTGGTGGAGATATATCTGCACACATTAATGAATATCAGAAGGCTATCTAGTATCTTGCCATTGCAAACTTTGTGATTCAGGAATGGCTTGCAGCTATTATCTTACTGTCAATGCTTTCCTCAGATTTAAAAGACCCAGACCCCTGGGACTACTTTATCAAGGATATATATTTTGACAAAACCATGACAATATTATCTAGTGTCATCTCAGAGATACTCAAAGAAAAAAGATGACAGATGTGCTCCATGACTACCACAATTACCATGAATAGCAGAACTTCAGAAAATGCACTGGTAGTACTAGAGCAAACTGCTTGTGCCACTGGCATTAAATTCTATATGAATTGTCAGCATGCTGAACATGACAAAACCATGTGCTATGCAAAGGGAGGTGATATGAAAGGAAAAGGACCAAAGAAAAAGCTTCATGATAAAAAAAAGAAGAAGACAAAAGTCACTTAAGAGAATAAAAGCAAAGATAAGGTATCTAACATTGTATTAGAGAAATGCTTGATGGCAGATAAGGCAATCCATGCCCATATATCACCTAACATCCTTGTACAATCAAATTCAACCCATCTTAACACTGCAGACTCCATACTGTTATGGTATCAAATGTTGTATGATGCTTTCTAACTCTAACAGTCTGCCTTAAGAGGGTACACATGGATTTAGTGTTGGATTCAGATTGAATAGAGGATAATGATGACTTAGAGGGAGAAGAAACCCCTAAGAAGCCAGACTGCCTGGAATGCCCATGTATTGGCAAAGAATAGTATGGTTAACAAGTAATTAAGGCTAGGGAGCCTTAACCAATAAACTACCTACTTATATACTGTTTAGGATGGTACACAGATTATTAGGGCTCAGAGATATCTTTCTAAATAAGGGAATAGGGCATAGGATGAGAGTAAAGGGTATAACTAAATGAGCCATGCAGAAAAGGAATGTATCAAGGGAGAGGCTATGTAGAATAGAAGAAAGGGTTCAGGATTGGTGGAGATTAGAACATACTTTCAACCATAAGGCTGAGAAGATCCCATTTAGAGATCTGCCACGATCTAATCTGACCCTTATCTAGATCAAGATCCAGATTCATCAGAGATCTAATCAGGAGATGCATCTATTATCTAAGATACTAGATCCAATTATAAGCTGTGCCTTTAACTCAAGGGAAAGCTCTTAAAGAAACAACTCAATCATATTCTAGGGTTTGTTCTTGTATGGCATAGGATTCTCATGATCACATGCTTGATCACATGACACTTGTGATTGCAAACTTGTTGTTCATAACATATACTTCATACCTGTACAGTAATATTAATTCCCATTATTAATTCTGGTGCATTGACTTATATATTTGTGAATTGCAAGTTATTCACATTATACTCCACACTACCTGGTGGGAGTATTTGCAGTTTTGGAAATGGGCAGATCATCATTTTAGAACTTGATAAAGTCCAATTTATTGCCAGCAGACCATTTGGCAATATAATCCAGCTTTGCCTATGTGATACATGCCATATCCCATCATTTTCAATGTCAATCATATCTATATCATGGCTTGATGATGCAAATTGCTATACACTTTTTGGTGCAGGGCATTGTATCTTATTTGAGCTAAACAATGAGAGACAGTTAATATACAATATGCTTGCCAAGTTCAACAAAACTATCTTTACTGCAATCTGCCATGCTGATAGGCTTTATTACCTTGACATGCCTAGACCTCATCCTGTTATTGCTTACCCAGCTATTACATTCTTCTCAAAGCTGGAACAATGTCATTGTTACCTTGGTTACTTGAACTACTTGACTATATGCTTGCTATTATATAAAGGACTCATTACTAACACTTATCTCACTCAGGCTGAGCTGAACTACAGCCCATCTGTTTATAAACCATGTGCAATGGGTAAAATAACCCATGCCTTCTTTCTATTATTAAAACATGGCAGGGCATATCAATTTCTTGCTCTTATTTATTCAGACTTATGGGGGTCATCACCTGTTCAATCTATGTCCAGATCATAATACATGATGACCCTCACTGATGACTATTTGTGCTGGGTATGGATTCTTTTTCTTTAGCAAAAAAAGTAATGCTTTTGTAGTATTCAAATTCTGGAAGTCTGAGGTTGAGAAGTCAAGTGGGAAAGTTCTTCAAACTCTATGAATGGACAATAGGGGTAAATACTTTAGTAGTGTATTATATCCTGTATCTTTGACCCAATTCCAACCCAACTTATAACTTGTCCTTGCATTTAGTAAGTCAATCTAGCCCTCTGACTTTCCTCCATGCAACTCTGGTCCTTTGTTACCATTTCATTTCATTGTGGCTATGCTTGTATACTTTCTGCATTTTTATCAGTACATGCTTTCCCAGCCCTCCACTTCTGCTTTACTCTATTCTGTTTTTAGTTCTATTTCTGTTTCCAGTTAAGTACTACCTTAGTTTCACTTTACCTTCTCTGAATCACTCTGCTATAACTCTGTACCTAGTCCTGCTTCCAGCTACAGTTACAGTTACAGTTTCCATTTCTGTTCCTTGTTTTCCCTCACTTCTTCCTATTAATATTCAGTTTTAGCCTAACATAATTGAACATTGTCTTCCCTGATATCTCCATTTGTTTCTTAGATACTTAGATATCTGCTTTGCTTTTGAGTTTGCACCTGTCTTACTTTGCTATACTCTTAGATAGTTCTGCCTCTCTAAGATATAAGTACTATAGTCCTGTATCTTGTACCTCAGTATAAATATTGACATAAACATCCTTGTCTTGTCATTGTCCTTACTCCAGTTGAGCTACTGTTAAAATCAGTTTCTTTCTAAATGAAACCCTTGATGCTGAGGGAAGGTCATAACTTCAGAGGGCTCTGGAGAGATCTAGGAAGGATTTCATTAATTGAACAGGACTTGACATTATCTTATGTGGTATGCCCTTGCACTTTCCAGTGTCCCAATTTACATAGATGTCAAAGGTGGGGAAGAGGACTGTCTTGGTGCTCAATAAGAGAGATAGACAGGACAAGGAGAGTCAAGTCTAGTCATGGGGTGAGATCTTACAACTCCTTAAAGAATATCACTTGGTTTCAGAGGTTCTCCAGAGTAACCCAGAGGATCAGAGTGAGCCCAAGGGCTCGATCAGAGTGAGGATAACAACAAGAGGATATTTCTGTCAATATTCATACTGAGGTACAAGATACAAAACTACAGTACTTATATCTCAGAGAGGCAGAACTATCTAGGAGTGTAGTAAAGTGAGACAGGTGCAAACTCAGAAGTGAAGCAGATGTCTAAATATCTAAGGAATAAATGGAGATGTCAGGGAAGACAATGTTCAATCATGTCAGATTGAAACTGAAGGGTAACAGGATGAAATGAGGGGAAGCAAGGAACAGGAACAGAACAGGAATAGTAATAATGATGGTAATAGTAACTAAGAGCAGGAATAGTGTTGGAGTTATACCAGAATGGTCTGGAGATGATGAAATTGAACCAAGGTAGTACTTAACTGGAACTGAAATAGAACTGAAAACAGAATAGGGCAGAGCAGGAGCAGAGAGCCAGGGAAGTGTATATGCACAGTTGGGGTGGACTGGAATGGTGACACAGGGCTGGAGTTGCCTGGAGGGGAGTCAGAGGGCTAGAGTAGCTTACTGGATATAAGAACCAGTTATAAGCCAGGTTAAAATGGGGTTGGAATTGGGTTGAAGGTACAGGATATAACAGCTACCCAACTTACTTCTTAATTCTCCAGAGTACTCTGGAGAACCTCTGGGGCTAAGCAATATCCTTGAAGGAATTGTAAGGCCCTACTCTCATAACTAGGCTTGACTTTCTTCATCTTGCCTTGTTTTCCCATGTTGAGTGTTAAAAACATTCTTCTCTTCATAATTGATCCCTCTGTAAATTGAAACACTATAAAGTGCAAGAGTATACCATATAAGGTAAAGCCAAGTCCTGTCATATCCCAGACCTCCAACCCAAGTCCAACCCCATCCCAACCCAGCTTACAATTGGTCTTTATACCTAGTAAGCCACTCTAGCTCTCTGACTTCCCTCCAGGCAACTCTGGCTCTCTGTCACCATTCCAGTCTTCCCCAGCTACACATGTATGCTTCCTGCCCCTCAGTGTTATATGCTCCCCTGGGCTTCCACTCCCACTCCACTCCATTCCATTTTTAGTCTATCTCTGCTCCAGTTAAGTACTACTCTAGTTTCTCTTCATTATCTCCAGACCATCCCAGTATAACTTTGTTACCATTCCTAGTCTTAGTTACCATTACCATCATTGTTACTATTCCTGTTCCATTCCTATTCCTTGCTTCCCCCTGTTTTATTCTGTCACCCTTCAGTTTCAGTCTGACATGATTGGACATTGTCTTCCCTAACATCTCCATTTGTTTCTTAGATATTTAGACATCTGCTTCACTTCTAAGTTTGCACCTGTCTCACTTCATTACACTCCTAGATAGTTCTGCCTTTCTGAGGTATAAGTACTGTAGTTTTGTATCTTGTACCTCAGTACAAATATTGACAGAAATACCCCCTTGTCTTTGTCCTCACTCTGCTCAAGCCCTTGGGCTTACTCTGACCCTCTGGATTACTCTGGAGTACCTCTGAAGGCCAAGTAATATCCTTGAAGAAGTCACAAGGTCCCACCTCCATGACTAGGGTTGACTCTCCTTGTCCTGCCTGTCCCTCCTGTTGAGCATAGAGACAGTCTTCTTACCCACCTCCAACATCTATGTAAATCAGGACACTGGAAAGTGCAAGGGCACACCACATAAGGTGAAGCTAAGTCCCATTTGATTAATGAGACCCTTTCTAGATTCCTCCAGAGCTCTCTGGAGCCCTCTGGAGTTATGACCTTCCTTCAGTGTCAAGGGTTTCATTCAAAAAGGAACTGGTTAAAAGTATACCCATACTGGTATAGGTTTTAATAGTCTCCTTCTATTGGAATAAGTTTTAACAGTATATTCATACTTACACTTACACTTCTCCAAGCCTTTACTTCAGGATCAGCCTTCACTGTCTCAACACTCAACTCTGAATCACCTGCATGCTTGGTGCACTTACAGGTGATCCCTCTGAGATCTCTGGAACTTCATTCCATTCCTTGTATCATCTGTCAGGATATAATTCTCAATGACACCATTACAATCTTGTGCTCTTCTGAGCATTTGACCCCTAAGTTGATCTAGTCTTCACATGGTGCAAGCCCCTTACTACCCCTGACCTTCCAAGTCACTTCAAGCCACTTTGATATTCTATGATGTTAGTTACTGGCCCCAGTTGCTTGAGACATATACCTAGATTCAACTTCTGACTCCTGACCCTGGCATTCTCCTATTCCTTTCTGGGCTCTCCAGAACAGCTGTGATTCTCTACTATCATATAGCATCACCAGTTCTCATGGATCCTCAAATGCAGCTTAGATTATGGTTCCCTACCCATAAATACCACTTCCTCCATTTTTCCCATTCTTTTCTGGCAGCTAACTCTGGTTCTCTGACATTTTGTTGTCACCTGGTAATTCTCAATGGAAAACCACTCCATGCCACTCCAGACCATTCCAACCAACTTCTTATGCCTAGATCTAGCCATTGCAGTCTAAGTATCCTCTAGCCATTTCCTGGCCCCTTCTTGACAAGTTACTCCAGGATTATCAATAGGTGGTTATCAACCTCTGGCATCTGCTCTCTACTCCTAGGTGACCCATTTCTGGCCATTGGTCCTAGCCTTTCAAGATTCATCCTTCTGAGCATAACAAGTCTATTAAACCTGTATCCCTTGTCTTTCCAACCTCTGGCACCACCCTTCTGTACACTTCCAATTATTATGACCCCCATTGGGTACCTTGTTCTATTTAGAATTTGGAAGCTCCAACACTCTGACCTACTTCCACTTCTTTCTGATGCCTCTTTGTCTCTTTCAATTTCACCTCTTCTGCTCAAGCTATTGGATCTCCACATACCCTACAGACTGTTGGCTTTACTCTGTCAATGCCTAGCATTACTCTCTACTGGATAGTTTGTGTTCATTGATTCAAGAACACCACTAACTCACCCACTGTGGTCCATTGACCCTGGATATTGAGTAGTACCTTGTTTGTTCACTGGATAACACATGCCAGCATCCTGCACACCCCTTGAGGCTCTGCACTACTCTGATCTCAGCTAACTCTGATCTCAAACCACAGTTCTTTTGTCATGATCTGGTAATTACAACTCTGTTGCCTAAGTGTGTGGTCATTTCTGCATTGCTCTGCTCTCTGTAGCAGGCCAGTTTTGTCTGTTGATATGCCTACCAGGAAGACACCTCTAACCACCTTTGACCTTTTTTGAACTTGTAGCATTGGACCCTTTATTCTTCTTTGCCCATGGCACCTCTGCCATCTGTTTCCTTATCCTCACAGCTAAGGTATACCCACCTTGCTAATCAACCAGGTTTCAGAAGCACCACCCCTCTTCCTCTGCACTTTGACATGCTCCCCATGTTTTGTCTTGCATGTAAAAAGTCTCTTGCCCTCTCTGGGCATCTCTGTCCCTTTCTGCCTCCCTAGAAGACTCACACTTCTGTCATGACTGTGCTGTGATTACCCTTTCCTTTCCTACTTGCAGTTGTTTGAGTTTTGTTTCTGTTCAATATGGTTCCCTGCTTGGATTTCCTCTGTATGGTGCTACATTGTTTTATATGCCACCTTCCTATAACCCCATGCTGTTGGCACTCTCTGTCCTTTTATGGGAAACCTGTTTTGCAGAATTATTTCCATACCTCCCCATTCCCTCCAGCTCTTGCCAGAAAATCCTTGCTTTTCAGGCATTGTTCCTGATAACTTCATTCCTGCTTGCAGGTATTTCCTTCTTTTTCTGTATGTTGTCTCAGGACCTGTCCTTCTGTTTTCCCTGGGTATTCTCTTCCTGGTAGACATTCTGCTCTTCTGCATCTTCTGGGAATTCTGCTTTTTTCCTCAGTATTCCTTCCCTGGAGATGATTCTGCTCTTTTGCATCCCCTGGGAATGCTGCTTATTTCTTTGGAATACCTTGGAACACCTCCATTGTTATGCCTTGGGAATTCCTTTCCTTCTGGCCTTTCTCCTGTTTTTCTGGGTACCTCTGAATAATTTCTGTTTCACATCTTGTGCTGCCCCTGGTCCCTTTATTTTCTGTCTCCTCATTGATGATGGAATATTGACCTTGAGGAGGGGATAGCATCTGGTGGCCACACTGTTAACTGATGATTGCACCTAGCCATCTAGCATTTATGCTCTCTTCTTCCTCTCCTTTTAACCCCATCACTTGCCCTCTGTTCTTCCTCTATTGGTTCTCTGACCCCATCCACAGCAGTACCCAGCCCCAGACTTGCTCAGTGCTACCTGCACCCTCTGCTCTGCCCTGTTTCTGCCTTTTCCTGACATAGTAACTAGTCTACCTGTGTCATCTACCTTCTCTTCCAAGCAGTAACCAGATTCATTCTGTGTCAACTGTTCTCTCTGGCCACCCATGGCATCTGTGTGCAGTGACTGGTCTTTCATCTAGTCAACTGTCTTTCTTCTGACCCCCTCTGACCCCCTCTGTGCTATCTCTGAGTATTGATTGGGCCTTATCTAAGACTTATTAGATTACTACCTCCTGGCTCACCCTCTCTTCTAGTTATTGGCACATGCAAATAGTACATTCTTCATTGTGTGGTTGGTACAGGGAGGTAAGACCAGTGAGCAAACCTCAGCACCACAATCACTCCTCTGGATCCTCTCTAACTCCCATCATAATATTCTCTGTCTCTGTCCCAGCCCCAAGATTGGCCACAAAAACCCTCATTCCCTCTCTGGCCTTCCAACCTCCACACCCCTCCCACTGAGCATCATGTTTGATTACATGAACACCAGACTCTGCCCTGATGTATCTCTTTTGGCAGCTCTCCTCCATCTGGATCTTGACTAGGTCATAAAGGAGCCTGTTTTGCCCCCTTAACTCCTGGTAAATAAGACCACTGACCTCATGGATTGTGTTGGCAACCAATCCATCACCTGTTGCATCAACTCCTTGGGCTGCCTCATTAAGAGAAGCGACATTTCAGACTCCATCCACCATTCTGACCCTTCCTCTGCCCCTATCTCTTTGGCTGTTGATTGCTCCCTCTATTCCTATTGAGGTGTCAGCCTTGGACACCTTGACTCTGCACCTCCTTCTTTCCTGATTCTTGGCCATTATGAGGGCCATCCCATTATCAGGACAGAGAGCAAGCTGGTTATCCAACCAGAAGTAGAGATCTGAGAATTCAGCCATGTTAGAATGGAAGATGAGTGTTAACTTCTTTTCCTCTGGAACTTATCTTTTTCAAGCCAACTCTGTGCTAACCCTGACTCTAACCAAGTACAGAATCCTCTTCACTCTCAATTATCATGTTTTAGTTCCCTTTGGAGATAAAGAACCTTCCTCAACTCCATTCCTTCCCTGCCCTAGATCTGACCCTTCCAACATTTGTTTTGGATTCTTTATTTGACTATCAGGCTCTAGTCTAATTTCTGATCTTCTCTCCAGAAGTCTTCCTAAAGCCCCATTTCTCTCTGCTTCTACTCCCTTTGTTTCTTTTCAGTTTCTCTGTCTTCATGTCAGAAGTAACCATTTTTGACATCAGTCTCTAATCTCATCCCTTTGGGAAATTTGGCTATTTCTTTCATTTTTTTCTTGGTTGTCCTTTTGTTCTCCTTACTGCCCCATGACTGCTCAAGGTACCACTTGCCTGGTCACAGGATTTCATCTGGACAGGTTATTGTGATTTGTGGAAACCTTACTTTCCAAACTTACTTCACATTTTCTCTGAACTTGTTCACTCAAGGCTTGAAGCCTTTACTTCAGTAGTTATTGACTCCCCTTTTCATATCCTAATTTCTGGCCCCCCTGGGTCATTCCCAAATCCCAACCTCTGTTACAAAGACAAACTAGAGTAATTACTACACTACTCTAGTACCATTACATCTTTATCTTCTTTCCTCCCTACTTTCTCCTGGACCCCTGTTCCAAGTTCTGCCACCTCTTCTGCCACCTCTTTCTCTTTACTGTCATCCAGCCCACTCTCCACATCCTCTCTGCTCACCCTCCACACAGGATTGAGGATGTCAACCAGCCACACTAGCAGCTAGTTCTCCCTTCTTATCTCCCATACCATCTGGCCCCCTACCTTCCATATGGTTGCTGCCAGCAGGTGATAGCCCTCTGCCACTTGCTTGGCACCACCCTCTGCTCCTTCTAAGCAAGCCCTCTTTTTGGGCTGCTCCTCCTCTGCATCCCTCCAACACCATTTCCACACTGGCTTCTCCTCCCCTGGGTGTTTATACCTTGCCTTGGCTTTTTGACAGGCCAAGCACAATGTGGACTTTCCCATGCCTACCTTGCACTCCACCCCCCTATCCTTGCACCTCTGGCATGCCAGTGCCTCTTCCACCCTCTGCTTCCCCTTGTTGTTGCTAGACCCCACTTGGGCCTGCATTTATGCCACCTAAGGATCATCAGTTGTTCTATTCTCAGGTGAATGACCATGATACTTACCTTTTCTTGGGCAGCTGCCTCTGCCACCTGCCAGGCCCTCTTGGCCTTCTTAACCTATCTTTGGGCAGCCTCCTCTGCTGCCTTCTGGGCCTCTTCCACCCTCCTCCATTCCTCCTCCTTCCTTGCCTTTGTGTGCCTTTTGTGCTTAGTGTATTTGGCATCACTTAATACCTCATTATCATTGGCACACTCTGCAATGTGTTTTTCAGCCCAGACCATAATATCATTGAATGTGGCCATGTTATTGTAATGAAGAAAGGATGAGCTACCATGAAGTCCCTGTTTTATTCATGAGTGAGCCAAGAAACTCCACTCTTTCACCCCATTGTCATTAAACAAGGTCACATGCTTGTCACCTCCACAACCCTCTGCTCTACTTCCAATGTTACTAAAACATGCAATCATGTGCCCATTATTATACTATCTCAGATCACATGTTCATATCCTTCATACCCTGGGCCAATGGCCTTCAAGGATCCAGGCCTAAGGGAGGGATAATGTCATATTCTGGACCTTCAACCCAAGTCCAACCCCATTCTGACCCAGCTTACAATTGACCTTCATACCTAGTAAGCCACTCTAGCTCTCTGACTCCCCTCCAGGCAACTCCAGCCCTCTGTCACCATTCCAGTCTCCCCCAGCTATGCATATATGTTTCCTGCCCCTCAGTGTTATATGCTCCCCCAGGCTTCTGCTCCTACTCTGCCCCATTCTGTTTTTAGTCTATCTCTGCTTCAGTTAAGTACTACTCTAGTTCCACTTCATCATCTCCAGACTGTCCTGGTATAACTCCATTACCATTCCCAGTCTCAGTTACCATTACCATCATTGTTACTATTCCTGTTCTGTTCCTGTTTCTTGCTTTCCCCTGTTTTATTCTGTTACCCTTCAGTTTTAGTCTGACATGATTGGACATTGTTTTCCCTGACATCTCCATTCATTTCTTAGATATTTAGACATCTGCTTCACTTCTGAGTTTGCATCTGTCTCACTTTGTTACACTCCTAGATAGTTCTGCCTCTCTGAGGTATAAGTACTGTAGTTTTGTATCTTGTACCTCAGTACAAATATTGACAAAAACACCCCCTTGTCTTTGTCCTCACTCTGCTTGAGCCCTTGAGCTCATTCTGACCCTCTGGATTACTCCAGAGTACCTCCAAAGGCCAAGTGATATTCTTGAAGGAGTTACAAGGTCCCACCCCCATGACTAGACTTGACTCTCCTTGTTCTGCCTGTCCCTCCCGTTGAGCATAGAGACAGCCTTCTTACCCACCTCTGACATCTATGTAAATCAGGACACTGGAAAGTGCAAGGGTGCACCACATAAAGTGAAGCCAAGTCCCATTTGATTATTGAAATCCTTTCTAGATTCCTTCAGAGCCCTCCAAAGCCCTCTGGAGTTATGACCTTCCTTTAGCATCAAGGGTTTCATTCAGAAAGGAACTGGTTAAAAGTATACCCATACTGGTATAGGTTTTAACAGTCTCCTTCTATTGGAATAAGTTTTAACAAGTCCCTTCCAACCAGCACAACTGTAATACTATAGGATACTTGTAGTTACTAAACATTCTAAGGTAACTAATGGTCTAATGTAGCTATTAGCTTATGTAAGCAGCAGAGTGTAGGTAATCAACGAATTCTAACACTCTTCCTCAAGCAGAAATCCTGGCAAGGTAAATGCTTGCCCAAAAAAAAGAGGTAAATAATAAAAGAATATGGATATCTGAATTTAATCCCAAATAATGACTGTAATTTGTCCATAAACAATGTTTCATGTTTGTTGAGCTGCCATTGATGCAGCATCAGTGCAGTTGCCTAATTTGGCAAGTTGCAGCTCATTTGTGTGCCACATGCATATATATATAATTGCTCTGAATCAACTTGAGTCATCCTCATTGACATGGTGGGTTGATGTGCTTGACACATTGTCTGGAATGATGTGGAGGTGCTGTGGATGGCTCCAGTACATGTATCATTGAGCATTTGCACCATCCATGTTGACTTGACTGATTACCAGCTAGCATTCTTATATTGACTTGTTTCAAGTTGTTATGCACATTGCTCATTGCACCATCTATCCACTGTTGATTCTTATCCACTCCAGATCCATTGCCATCATTTTTGTGCTTTCAAGCATGCTGTCTGCCTCCCAGCTCATTTGACTCGCTCTGCTGGCCTTCTGGTCCTATATGATGGCTTTGCATATTCATCTGGTGGATGCACTCATTCCTGTGACCCTTGGAACATCTTCTATCACACTGGTAACCTTCTGGTGCATTTGACTTGCATTCTAAGCCATCCAGCTTGTCTTGAGCCTCTTCAGGTGGGTTTCTAGATCTCCCTTGCTCTGGACATTCCTTAGTGTGACTCAACATGTCCCAGCAGTCCTTCAGCCTTGTTCTGGCATCCTGCTTGCATCTAGATGTCATTGCCATGAGCACTTCATCACTTGGCTCAGCCTGGCTACTTTACTCTCCCTTAAGCTCAATGCTTAGGAATATATCCTTTTGCAGCAAGGCTTTATCAGGTGGCTTGTGAGGCTTGTGAGGGTCTCCAGGTATATTGTTATTGCTTTGTGAGGTATGCTGATTATCTTCAGCTTGTGTAGCTGGCTACTCATACTCAGTCATGGCTACTCTCTTCACCTTGATTGGCATGCTACAATATATCCTGGTATTCTCCCCACTATCTTGTGCACTTCAGCACTCCTCTCTAACCTTGCTGTCACTTTCATCTATGCCTTCTGGCTGGTCAGGTGGCTCTGTAAATGCATCTGGATGATGTTCATCATTGTTATAAAGTTGCATTGTACTCTGGAGATACTTCAGATAACTCCAGAGTGGATGGGGCTTGGCTTCACCTTATGTGGTGTGCTCTTATGCTAGTACTGGGTGCCCTGATTTACAGAGGGGTCAGAAACTATCAGAGGTTCAGGATAGGCTGTAGGGCTTTTTCCAACAAGAGATATAATGTCAAGTCATGGAATAAGTTGTGAGACTTAGAGTAGGGCATGATGTCAAGTTGTGAGGCCAGAGGGATCTAAGGGGATTGTAACATTGTGTTATGGCTGATATTCAAACTAAAGTACAAGATACAGAGTTTCAGTACTTATACCTCAGGGAGGCAGATTATCTAAGGAGGGAATGGAGATGTGAAAGAAGTTGTCTCATAAGTAAAGCAGGTGCCATTGCATCCTGGATACAAATGGAGATGTCAGAGGAGACAATGTCGAATAATGTCAAACTGAAACTAAATGATGACAGGGAGAAGCATGGCACAAAGAAACAGGAACAGGAAGTAAAATCAGAGGAACTATGGAGTTGTATTAGAATAATACAGAGTTAGCATAGGTGAAATACCTTCTAAGTATTGAGCTTCTTTGGAGGCTTGAGGGTACTCTTATCTGACCTAATCTTATCTGGTTGTAGCTTTGAACTTAGAGCCACAGAACTAGGCAAAGAGAATATCAAAAGATGAGGCAAGGACTTGTGAAAGCAAAAGCTCAAGTATGCAAGACTGGAAGAATCCCAGCTTGCACTCTGGCCTTTATATATTGTACAAAGATACACACAGACCAAGTAAACTAGGCTGGCCCTAAAGTATAGCTCAGTAAGCCAACCAATGGCAATAAAATAGCAAGAATTCTAGCAGTAACATGTGTTAAACATAAGGTATGACCTTCTAGTCTAGACCAGTGAAATGTGAAGATGTTAAAAGGTGAAATAGTGAAAATGTGAAGAGGTGAAAAGGCAATGTGATGTGACTTTGTGAAGAGTGATTATAGTGTCAGAAATGCGAAAAATGTAATAAAATTATAACAGTAGGTACAGTTGAAAACAATCATTAGGTAGGAGAAGATGGAGGTAAAGGGAACTAGGAAATATGCAGCTTAAAGTGTGAAAGCAACCAGAGTTGCACCAGAGACATAGCAGAGTTGGCCTGTTGGCATGGAATGTGACAATCATCATCCATTGCATTCACAGAATCATTTGATGGTCTTGACTTCACTGTCTTGCCATCTCCACTTGACATATTGTGTGATGCAATTCCTGTGCTTGCACTTGTCTCAGCTATTGTGCCAGCTCTTGACTGGCCTCAGAGTCCCCCTGGATCATATTTGATGTTACATGGGTCCTCTGGGGTATATCACT
This sequence comes from Pulveroboletus cf. rosaemariae, assembly GCA_038089275.1. Taxonomy (NCBI): domain Eukaryota; kingdom Fungi; phylum Basidiomycota; class Agaricomycetes; order Boletales; family Boletaceae; genus Pulveroboletus; species Pulveroboletus cf. rosaemariae. Next base: position 10,219 of record JBBPKN010000181.1, on the reverse strand, counting down.
GACATTCATCATTATCATTCAAGTTCCTGGCCTTCATTAACTCTGTGATATCATCATTGACATTTTCATTGTTGTCTGCATCTGCACATCCATGTGCAATACTTCCATTTGGTCTGCCTTCAATGTCTTCATTCAGTTTGACCTTTTGCCAGTTATCACATGTCTGTGAGATCTTCATCAGCTCTGTGATATCATCCTCCACACACTCCAGTGCCCTGGACATGTTGTTTTCATATGCAGTGAGCTTATCACTCCTGCCACTCATCCTCCAGCCCTCCCCCTTGAGTAACATGCTCTGAGATTCATCTGATAAAGTATTCTTCATGTGGCCAACTTTATTATTAATCTTGCTCTTCTCCTCTTCAACCTTGTCATAGGTATCTGCTACCTCCATGTCACTCATGGTGATGTCTCAGCCCTCTCCATGTAATTCCAATTTGCATGGCATTCATATGGCTTGCATGGTTTTAACCTCAAATAGTGAGTCACTTTGCTTTGCATTTGACTCCATTCATTAACCTTGATATGGCCATTGTAGATATCATCTGCATCTCATTCATGTGGCTTATTTTATTGTTGCCACTTCCTTGGCTGTCCAGTGTGACAAGTGTCTTGCCAGTGGCCCCCTTTAGGCTGGCCCCAGCATTCTTCCCTCTTGCATTAGCCTCCTTGACCTCTTCAAGCTCTTTATCACCTCACAACTTGAGTGATGTGTTCTGTGGGTCATTCATTGTGCCCACTGGCCTTGTGGGCTTAGCACACTTCACATTTGGGTTTGCAACATTAGCAGCTGCTTTGTCATCCCATTGGCTCACTGTTTTGGATTCCTAGGGCATGACTATGGTGTGATGGACTTCCACATCCTTGCCTTCATTATCCTTACCCCTCCAACCCTTTGGCTTGTCTCATTGGAGGTTGTCCATGTCATGTTTTGGCCTGTGATGCCTTCTGTGACTCTCTGTCCCAATTTCCAGCCCATCTGACTTGTTCCTTGACTTGCTCTGCTGCTGACTCTTGCTGTCAAGTGGTTTTGGCTCTTGTGCAGCCATTTTCAGTGCTCCATATAGTACTGCTAGTCCTGTTGACATTGTTAATCATTTGAATTGCTTTGTAAGATAACTGAATTGGTCATGAGTAATTTTGAGTTGAAGCATGGAGCAATAAATAGAGTTGGGTAAACTGGAAATGATAATGGCCTTTGTGGTTGCCTCAAGCTATGGATCTGGATCCATGACAGTGCCATTGAGGTAACCTTGCAGTTTCTTTCCATTGATGACCTGTTCAATGATTTCTCACCATATTGTCTAGTTCTTCCTGTATGCCTTTAAATCTGGTACATGGATTTCTGTCCCATCATTGAGTTCAATGGAATATGGCATTTTCTTCTCAGGCTTTGGATTTGAGTCCTGGTAAGTGAGCTACTTTATTTTCTAAGCATAGGCAGGGCTTATAACCTGTAAAACTGCAGAATACTTGTAGTTATTAAGTATTTTAAGGTAACTAATGGTTCAATGTAGCTATTAGCTTATGTAAGCAGTGAAGTGTAGGTAATCAACAAATTCTAACAACAATCTATCCTGATCCTTTGCCAGAAACCTCTGGACCTTCTGGAAACCTCTGGAGTTTTAGCCTAGGTTATGCTAGTATAGCAAGAAGGGTATAAGGTTTTAACACAGTGCCTGGTGTAAAACTGCAGGATACTTGTAGTCACTATATATTAGGTAGATAAGATAGTACTAACCTGCAGAATACTTGTGGTCACTAAGTATCCTAAGGTAACTAATGATCTGATGTAGCTATAAGCTTATGTAAGCAGTAGAGTGTAAGTGATCAACAAATTCTAACACCTGGATCTCCTTCATGCAGTAGAAAGGCATTTACTGGGAATTAACCACATCATAAACCCCTAAGCAAAATAATATAGCTAAGTGGCTCAACCACACTCTTATTGACTGTGTCCACACCATTCTTATTGATACAGGCTTGCTGCTCTCCCTGTGGACTGAAGCTACTAACTATATTGTATATACTAAGAACTGGCACTCTATTCAATCTCTTTCCAATTCCATATCATATGAAATGCATTATGAACATAAATCAAACATATATTGCCTGCATTAACTTGGCTGCACAGTATATGTCCTCAATAACTCACCAAACTGCTGGAAGCTTGATTGAAAGAGCATTCATGCCATATTTGTTGGATATTCTAAGATATAAAAGGGTTGGTGTCTCTATTTACCTGCCAAGTGGGCCATTTGAGTTTTCTTGCATGTTGTTTTTGATAATGCTGCTAATGGTTGTAACTTTTTCTGGGTCAAGGGAGAATATTAGTTTTAATATAAATCACTTTGCTTATTGCATCTATGTCATATCCTGTGCCAATGGGTCAACTCCACTATGTCTCTGGTATAACTCCAGTTGCTTTCATACTTTAAGCTGCATATTTCCTGGTTCCCTTTTAAAACACAACAACTTGATGCATTGACCTAAACACCTAACTCTTGGTGTGTGCTAATTCCTAAGTCCTGATTGAAGCTTTTAAACTAGTGGCTTTAAACTAGGCAAAAAAAGTAAAGAGATAAGAGCCAAGGAATAACAAGAACTGAAAGGTTCAAGTGCACAAGACTGGGAAAATCCAGGCTTGAGCCAACCTCCTTATATATCACTACATACTGTGTACAGACCATGTAAATGGTGCTGGCCCTGAAGTAATGTACAGTAAGCCAACCAATAGCAATAAAGGAGCGGGGACCTAGAGATACATGAGTTAAACATAAGTTATGACATCAGAGTCTAGATCATTCTAGACTTGTGCCATGTGAAGATGTGAAATGTGACAAGGTGAAATAGTGAAATAGTGAAGATGTGAAGATGTCATGTGATGTGACAATGTGAAGAGCTACAGTAGTATGAAGATAAGTCCAAAAAGAGTAAAAGTGAAAAAGTGCATTATAATACCTTTACCTTCATCTTTTCCTATCTAATGTTGATTACAACTTTACCTATGCTAATTCCATACCATTCTGATATAACTCTGTAGTTTCTTTGATCTTACTTCCTGTTCCTGTTCCTTTCTGCCTTGCCTCTTCCTACCATCAATTAGTTTTCAGTTTGACATTATTTGACATTGTCTTCTCTAACATCTTCATTTGTATCCAGGATGCATTGGTACCTGCTTTGTTTATGAGACAACTTCTTTCATATCTCTGTTCCCTCCTTAGATAATCTGCCTCTCTGAGGTATAAGTACTGTAGCTCTATATCTTGTACCTCAGTTTGAATATTGACCATAACATGATGTTACAATCCTCCTTGACTTCCTCCTGCTTCACAACTTAATGTTGTACTCTACACTAAGTCTCATAACTTACTTTACAACTTAATGTTATACCTCTTATTGAAAAAGCCCTATAGCCTATCCTGGATCTCCAACAACTTCCAACCCCTCTGTAAATTGGGGCACCCAGTACTAGCATAAAGGCACACCACATAAGGTAAAGCCAAGCCCTGTTTACTCTGGAGTTATCTGGAGTATCCCTGGAGTACATTGCAGTTTTATAACAATCTAGACTATAATGTCAACAACAATGAATTCAGCCAGCAACCTGCTGTGCAACCCCATCTTTCTCCTGCTCCAACCAAACACACAAAGCAACCTTTGTCACCTCAAAAAGCACATACCTTATTTTCACCTTCCCATGTCCAATCAACCAGAATAGCTGCAATCAAAGCCTATAATGTGATATCCAAAGTGGCATAAACTCTAGGACAGAACTCAGATAAGGACAACCCTGACTTAACTCCACATGGCCCAGAAGACAAGGTAGATAGGGCACTAACACCTAACCTACCAGGTAAAATCATCAATATTATGTCAGGTAAAGATCCCTGTATCTATAGAGAGACAATGAACTTACCTGACCATATAGAATGGAAACAGGCCATGCATGATGAACTTAACTTAATCACTTAGCTTGGAATATATGAACTTGTTCAACTTTCTACTGGTCATGATACTATTGACACAAAATGGGTTTACTGCATCAAATGTGATGAATCTGGACATATTCTCTAATATAAGTCTTATTTTGCTACCTGTGGCTTCAACCAGAAACTGGGAGTTGATTTTAATGAGATATTTGCTTCAGTTGCCTGGATCAAGTCCATCTGCTTGTTATATGCCCTTGCTGCTGCACTTGACTGGGAAGTTCATGTTATTGACATTAACTTGGCTTTTCTCAATAGCAACATACCCCCTGACCAGCAGATATACATCAAACAACCTACTGGATTCATTTTTAACAGTCAAGAGGACCATGTTTGATTTCTCCACAAGGTACTTTATGGCCTTTGCCAGTCTGGCCATCTTTGGTATTGCAAGTTGACATTGATACTAACTGAACTTGGCTTTATCATCTGTTTATCAACCTGTGTGTGTTTATTTTTTGATGCAAATCTGGGATCTGCATTATTGCATCTTATGTTGATAATCTTGGTTTCTATGTATTATTACTGGCTGAGATGGTGCACCTAAAAATGATTTTGGCCTTTATGTCTCCTTTAAGAATAAAGGAAAGATTTATTTTTCTTCTTGGAATTGAGGTCACTTGAAATTGTCAAGCCTGCATCATTTTCTTCTCCTATCACCACTACATTGATTTTATGCTTTAAATCTATGGCCTTGAATCTATAAATCCAATATTAACTTTAGAGCAAGCAGGACTGCATCTATTATAAGCACACTTCCCAGGTAATACTAATGAGATTGCTGCAATGCACAATATGCTGTATTAAAATGCTATAGGTGCACTAAACCATTGTGCTATCATAATCTGGCTTGATATTGCACATGTCATGCAGCAAGTTGTGCAATTTGCCACAAATCCAGGGCCTATCCATTGGATTGCCATAAAATGCATTCTATAATATCTCAAAGGCACTTATAACCTTGTTTTGACTCTTGGAGGGCATGCTGCTGCAAAATCCATCACTTCCCAAGCATATTCTAATGCTAACTATGCCAGTTTGCCAGATCATGCTTACTCAGTATCCAGGTATGTACTTATGCTTGGCAACAGCACCTTTTCCTGGTCTTTCAAGAAGCAGACAGCTACTGTCCTGTCAACAGCTGAGGCAGAATACTACTTAGCAGTTCATGTTGGACAAGAACTTCTTTGGATCTACCACCTACTTGCTGAACTCAGCCTTGGAATAACTGCTATCATATTCTTTTGCATCAACAATACTACAACCATCTGCATTCTTATGATCTCAGATAAGATATCCACTTGGACTCTGTTAAAACTTATACTCTTCTTGCTATATTAATGTAATCCAGGCTTAAATTCCAGAGGTTTCTGGAAGATCTGGAGGTCTCCAGTGAAGGATAGAGATGGGTTGCATTGGTTGGATGGAACTTGGCTTTATCTTATGTGGTGTGCCCTTGCACTTTATGGTGTTTTGATTTATGAAAGGATCAGTTATGGAGGGAAGGATGTTTTTGATACTCAACATAAGGAAACAAGTGTCATATTCCATACCTCCAATCCAATTCCAATTCAATTCCAACCTGGCTTATGACTGGTTCTTGCATCTAGTAAGCCAATCTAGCTCTCTAACTCTTCTTCAGGCAATTCCAGTCCTCCATCACTATTTCATCCCACCCCAGCTATGCATGTATGCTTTCTGCCTTTCCATTGGTACACACTTTTCTGGCCTCCACTTCTACTCTGCCCTATTCCATTTTTATGTTCTATCTCTGTTCCCAGTTAAGTCCTATCTTAGTTTCACTTTGCCTTCTCTAGACTACTCCACTATAACTTCATTTCAAGTCCCACTCTCAGTTACTGTTACTATTTCTGTCTCTATTCCTATTTTTGTTTTCCTTCACTTCTTTCTGTTATCTTTTAGTTTTAGTCTGATATAATTGAACATTGTCTTTCCTGATATTTTCATTTGTTTCTTAGATATTTAAATATCTGCTTCACTTCTGAGTTTGCATCTGTCTTACTTTGCTACACTCTTGAATAGTTCTGCCTTTCCAAGGTATAAGTACTGTAGTTCTGTATTTTGTACCTTAGTACAAATATCAACATAAATACCCTCTTTGAAACACAACTGAAGATGCATTGACCTAAACCTAATACCTAGCCTTGATATGTGCTAACTGATCTAATCCTGAGTAGAGCTTTTATGCTAATGGCTCTGAACTAGGCAAGAATAGCAAAAAGATAAAAGCCAAGATGAAACAAGAACTAGAAGGTTCAAGTATACAAGACTAGAAAAATCCAGGCTTGAGCTAACCTCCTTTTATATTGTTACAGATTGTGCACAGACCATGTAAATGGTGCTGGCCCTAAAGTAATGTACAGTAAGCCAACCAATAGCATAAAGAGAGTGGAGACCTAGAAATTCATGAGGCAAACATAAGTTCTGACAGCATAGTCTAGATTACTCTAGACTTGTGCCATGTGAAGATGTGAAATGTGACAAGGTGAAATTGTGAAGAAGTGAAAGGGTCACATGATGTGACAATGTGAAGAGCTACAGTAGTGTGAAGATAAGTTCAAAAAGAGTAAAAATGAAAAAGTGCATTATAACACCCTTGTTGTTGTTCTTACTTGGCCCAAGCCCTTGAGCTCACTCTGACCCTCTGGATTACTTCAGAGTACCTTTGAGGCTCAGCAATATCCTTAAAAGAATTGTAAGGCCCCACTCTTATGACTAGGCTTGACTTTTTTTGTCTTGCCTATCTCTTTTGTTGAGAGCTGAGACTGCTTTCTTTCCCACCTCTAACATCCTTGTAAATCAGGACACCAGAAAGTGCAAGGATGCACCACATAAGATAAAGCCAAGTCCCATTCAATTAATAAAATCCTTTTCAAACCCTTCTGGATGCCTCTAATCACCTCTGAAGTTTCTGAAATATGATTTTTTCTCAGGTTCATGTACCACCAAGGCACTAGAACCTGACCTTTATCCTCTAGCTATAAGGGTTTCATTTATGAAGCAGATAATAGTAGAAGATCTACCAGTATATCTGCAATTGATATAAAGTTTTAATAGTATATTCATACTCATACTTGCACTTTTCTAAGCCTTTACTTTAGGATCAGCTTAAGCTGTCTCTCATTCCTCAACTCTAAACCACCTGCATGCTCTATGCACTCATGGGTGATTTATTCAAATTTTCTGAAACCTTGACCCATCCCTTGTGCTATCTGTTAGGTTATGACCATCCACAACCTCATTACAACTCTGTGCTCTTCTGGGCACCCTAACCTCTAAGTTGGCCTATTCTCCACATGGTGCAGGTCCCTTACCACTTTCAACCTTTTGAGTCTCTCTGAACCACTCCAATTTTCTATGATATCAGTTACTGGCCCCAGTTGCTTAAGATATATGTACCTAGGTTCAACTTCTAACTCCTAACCCTGGCATTTCCCTTGTCACCAGTCCTCATGGACTCTTGAATGCAGTTTAGATTATGGTTGCCTACTTACAAGTGCCACTTCCTCCTGTTTTCCCATTCCTCTCTGGCAGCTAACCCTGATCCTCTGACACTTTGTTGTCATCTGGTAATCCTTGATGGAAAACCACTTCATGTCACTCCAGACCATTCTGACCACCTTCTTATGCCTAGACCTTGCTATCACTAAGTATTCCTCTAGCTGTTCCACAGCCTTTTTCTTGAAAAGTTACTTCAGGATTATCAATGGGCTGTCATCACTCTCTCACATCTGTTCTCTACTCCTAGGTAACCCATTTCTGGCTATTAGTCCTAGCTTTTTAAGACCTTGTTTTCCAAGCATGACAAGTCTACTAAACCTGAGTTCCTTATCTCTTTGACCTTCAGCACTGCACCTCTGTGCACTTCCAATCATTACAATCTCTCATTGAATACCTTGTTCTATTTAGGATTTGGGAGCTTCAATACTCTGACTCCCTTCTGCTTAATTCTGCCTTTTTCCAAAGCTTCTTCTTTTTCTTTATTTTTACCTCTTATGCTCAAGCTATCAGACCTTCACACACCCTACAAAGACTGTTGGATTCACTCTGTCAATGCTTAGCATCACTTTTCACTGGATAATTTGTGTTCACTGATTCTAGAACACCACTAACTCACCCACTGTGGTCCATTAACCCCAGGTATTAAGTAGTATCTCATTTGTTCACTGGATAACACATGCCAGCACCTCATACACCCCCTGTAGCTCTGTACCACTCCAGTCTTAGCTAACTCTGACCCCAAACCACAGCTTTTTTGTTATTATCTGGTAGTTACAACTCTGTTGCCTAAGTATTATGTTTCCCTCTTTTTCTCTTCTCTTTCATCTTTTCTCTCATCATAGCTTCTGCTCTTCACACACCTCAGGTGCTTCCTTGTTCACTTTCACTCTTAGATTCCACTCTTCTCACATTCTAGTCTTGCCTAGACTGTTCCCTTGTTAAGCCCTTTGCCTGGGCCTTTTATCTTTTAATCAGTTGACTCATAATTGTTCCATCTGTTTCCATCTGTTTCTACATGGATACCTTACTTACCATTTGTCAGCATAATTACCCTATACATCTCTGCTTGAACTCTATTAGCTGTACTATAAAGTAGCATAATTTCTGTCCCATCTTTTTTCACACTACTTCTACCTTGCAACCACCTCACAGTTCTTGCATCTCCACTTGTTCTTGTACCTATGTACTTGGAATCCATTACTTGTGTCCTGGCACTTAACCAGAGGATCATCAGCATCTGATCTTGGCACACCCTTGGAAGTGTAGCTGGTACTACTTAGGCACAATACTTCATTTGTTACCTTCCACTTATCTTGAAGCTTACCTTTGGTTCACTTCTCCCACTTCATCCACAGCAAGGTCTACACCTGTCCCTATCTGGGCTTAGTGTAACAAAAAAAGTAGCATATTCTACTTGTGGCTATTGTTGCTATAGTCCACTTCCACCATTTCATCTAAATAACCTTCACTGTTTGATTCCCTCTGGGGTGAGCCTTGTGCCTCTATCTCAGACCCCCTCAAGTTCACTTTGGAGCCCAAGAACCCCTCTCCTCTGGAACACCCTTTCACACCAGAAGATGCACTCATGGATATTCTAGTTCCCTCTCAGGAAGAAGTACAAGAAGATCATGACCTAGCTCATGAACTCTTCTCTTCTTTACAGATCCCTTGAGCCCAGACACCACCATCTCCTACTCCCATCTGACACTGACCCACATTCACTCTTCCTTGACCCATTCCAATCACTGCCATGTCTGGCTTATCTACCTTCACCACCAAGCCTATGGAACTTTGTCTTGGTGCCCCTGAGTACTTTGATGGTGATCAATCCAAGGCTGAGAACTGGCTGGACACCATCCAATTCTACCTCTTTGTAAACAGCACAGTCTACAACTCTGATGAGAAGAAGATTACCTTTGCCCTTTTGTTTATGACAAAAGGGCCAGTGCAGTTATGGGCTGCAATGTACCAGAAGAAATGTATCTCTGGCATGACTGTTATCATGGAAAAGTTTTCCCATTTTACCTCCATATTCCTGAAAGTTTTCCAACAACAGGACACAGTTAATGCCATTATTCACTGGTTGGCTAATACACAGATGAAGCAGGGAAAGAAAGGCAAATGAACACCTTTCCTCACTGAATATACTGCTGAGTTCCAGAACCATGTTGTCACCACTAAAATCACTGACAACAATGTCCTTATCAGCTACTCTGAAATAGGACTTGTGTTCTACCTCTCTTGTTGTATTCACAACCTGGATATGATTCCCTCTACTATCAATGAGTGGTATACCAAAGCTGCTTACTTTCAAGGAACTATGGAGTGTGCTTGCTCTATAGAACAATGGTGAAAGAATCCTCACTGAAATGCAACTAGAGATGTGTTGACCTTTCTAATCCTAACTCTTGGGGAGTGCCTTCCTAATCTTGCTATCTGGCTTTTGTGCTAGTGACCAGGAACTAGATGTGGTGAGATGAAAGTAAGAGCCAAGGCACTTATAAACGAGTGAGGATAGGCTGAGAGTCAAGGGAGCAATAGACTAAGCCTATGTCAGTAAAACTGAACCTAAATCAAGATTAAGTGAGCAAGACTGGGGAATCCCAGCTTGCCTACCCTTGCCTTTATATATTCCAAGGCCTGGTGCACAGACCATGCTGACTAAGTACAGGAACTACCTAATCAGGGGATGCCCTAAACCCTGGGTT